>VZTF01009122.1:606946-628675 GCA_013397755.1 Cnemophilus loriae | reverse complement strand
CGGGCCGTCAGCGAGGGGACAGGGAGCGGGAACGGAGCGGAGAGCAGCTGAGAGGGGTATTCTCACATGGCAGGGGTTAGTGACCCTCATGACAAATATCTTCTCCCGCTTACCTTCACGGGCATCAGGTTAAAAAGACATCCACAAAACTTCAGTATCTAAAGTTCAGTCCTTTCTTCTGTATCTGCTCTTCCCTTTAACTGATTGCGCCTGCCTCTGAAAATCAAGGATCCACGATCTCCAAAACACTATCAGGCGTTTTGTTGTGAGGAAAGCGTAGGACACCGAGAGCTCGTCTCACCAGCCGCCCGGCAGCTGTCGGGGATCCGGATTCCACGGGCCTTTCCCTCCCGCAGCATCAGCTGCCTTCCCCTGCGCCACTGCCCGAGAAACTGCATGCATAGGTTTGGAGGAATTTGAAAAGCTTAAATCTGAAAATTATTTCTTTTATAAGTGGCGCACGAACTACCCATAAACATGAAAATACACCCAAGTGATCCATTAGACATCCCTCAAGGCAACCAGAACACTAGCTGTGGTAACTTTGGCATGCTTGGTGAGTTAGTTGTACAAATCAACTCTTCCTTCATGATTTCTCCATCTGTCGCTGTCACTTTGTGCTGTCAGTAAATATAAACCTTCTAAGCCAGTATGCTTGAAAAAATCACAAGTTTGGGTAAAAATGTGGAGTTGAAATGCTGCTAGTTTTAAAGCTTGTTACTTCTCATCAGACTAATGCTGTTTTAAGGGAATTTACTAATAATTCATTTAAAATAAGCTTTTTAAAAATGGACCTTCATATTCACTACATTGAAGGCCTTTCCTTGCTGGCTCAATATCTCATTTAACTTTTATTTTGTTGTGTTGTTCTTCTGCTGTTTCCTTTTTTTTACATCTAGGTAGTTGCTCATGTTAGGGGGTTTACAGTATCTTTTATCTTCTCCATTCTGCAAGGCTCACATCTTTCTTTTCATCCTATTTTCAAAGGAGTTTGCTCCCTTCCCTTCCCTTCCCTTCCCTTCCCTTCCCTTCCNGCCAGGAAAGGAATTTTATAAAAAGAATCAGTAAAATGTAATGTATTTTTATGGATGATGCTTGAGTTGCATCAGATTCCCTTCCCTTCCCTTCCCTTCCCTTCCCTTCCCGGTTAGTTCCATGTTCAGCCTCAGCTTTTGCTTTGGGTTTTTTTTTTCTTAAAAGATACTTATTTAGGTCTCTCTGCTTATTTTTAGACAGTATTCTGTGCTGCAGAGTGACATGAAAATATATCACGTGATTTTGTTTTATCCAAACAGAGATTATTTCTGTTGAAAGTAACAAGTAGGAAAAAACTGGCATCAACCTGTTTTCTCTGGCCTTAATAAAAAGGCCATTGCTTCTGTCTGGAGGGAACCAGATGCGCTCGTACAGGTACAGCAATAAGTCTGGAACAACCTGTTTCTACCAAGCAAGGTGCAGTACAGTGACCTTGCAGTTAATAGCGAACAGCTCGTGGGGCTTCTGGGCTAGGACCTTGGACTGATCTCTGAGTGGTCTGTGGGAGTAAGCAGTATCACAGTGCTTCAGCTGAGCATCTCTTGGGTCCCATTTATTGACATCTTCCCCCATTCTCACATTTTGATTGACTTGTCAACCCGTGGGTTGTGCAGTTCATGAGATGAAGGTTGGTATAACAGTGAAGGTGAAGAGATGTGACTGTAAATGTTTTGGAGGCTCTTCTTTTATAACCTGTTTAAATACTATAGTTAGAAACAATATCCTTTTCAGCAGTTAGCTTGTAGTCCTGCTGGAGTCTTTTCATGACTTTTGATTATCTTAATTACCTCTTTGCCTATGTCACTTTATCAGGATCCAAAAAACTAACATAAAGGACAAAAAATAGTCAGGATGAAGAAGTCGTGAATGACAAACACAAACTGTTTTTTGGAGAAAAGTTCAAAAACACTAGAATGTAGTCACAGAAGGTTCAGGGTTCTTAAACTTTTTTTCACTCATTGTTTCTGGTTCTTCTGGTTGAACTCAGCACAGTGCATCTAAGGTTTAGGAGAAGATGGCTTAAAATTCCTGGGTTAGGAGGCAATTTCAGGCATGCAGAGGTGGCTAGCAGAAATAAGGGAATGAAGCTGATTTTATGCGTGTACCAAATTTACAGTCTGCAGAAGAATCTAAGATGGGCATTGAAAATGGCTTGCTATTTAAAAATGATCTTTGGTTTTAAAATGACTGTAATCTTTGTTAGACACTAACTTTCTTGGTAATATGTACATCAATTTGAAACATGTAAGGAAAATATATCTTTAAAAATCTGTAATATTTTCAGTGCATCCAAATGGCTGAGTCAGGTAGAGGAAGAGGACCTGCTTCATTTGCCTTCAACTTTGAGGCTACTGGCTTTGGTAGAGGTGCAGCTCTACCTGATGTCATCTGTAAGCCTCCACCACCTTTTCCAGTAAGTACAGCCGGTATCTTGGAGCACACTCTGTGTTCAGGTAAGGTGTGTTCATGCTCATGTTTAGAGAGCGTAATGAAATGTATGAACAACCCTAAGAACTTTGGAATTTATAATAATGTAAGTCACCATTTTTCTTATTGTTACTTTCCTGCCCCTTTGCTAACTGTTATATCCCATATTTACCTAGATTGCTTGCAAGGAGTTAGTATGTTGAAGTCCTCATCATGATTTGGTTTTCTGGGCATTACAAGAATGGAAACACTGGATACTTGATTTTGTCTGAAATGAGTTTACATAAATCTTTGAAGCTATAAATAGATTGGCTGATTTTAGAAAATTACTATTTATGCAAACATGAAAGATTGTGTATGATTGTCCCGTACCTCAGAAGCCAGCATTTGAAAATAACTGAAAGATACTTTGTGTAATTAAGGGAGCTAAATTGAGACTTGGCATTTAGGATGTATTTGAAAATCCAAGGGGAATAAAGACCATTTTCTGTCTGAGTTTTGATGTGCAGGGAAGCTTTTGACTTACTAAACCATATATTATTCATCCTCTTAGTCCAGCATTACAATTAAAATGTGTGATTTCATATTACTAAGTCATCTGTAACTGTTTCTTATGTGAATGTTGCAGTCTGCTTGGTAGCACAGTTCTGTGCCATCTGAATTCTGTATACACTGCAGCTTTTGAGGTACAGTCAGCCTTACAGGAGAATTACTAGCCCCAGTATATCTAATGCATACCATGGAGAAGGTAAAAAAGCTTTCCTCCTTCTGTGAACAAAATTTCAGAACCAAGTTAAACTTCTCAGGGGAAATCTGGTGCCATTCAAGAAAATCAGAGTTAACCCAGTTGTATAAGTAGAGTCAATAAAAAATTCAAGTGTTAGATTTAGTGACTGGACAATGACCAAAAGTATGTTATAGCTTTGACTAACTGACAGTGAAATTATTTGAAGCAGTGAATTATTGCTGTTGCATATTTCTATTAGACACATTCTGAGCTGACACAAATTTTCTGTAAATGCAATTAGGAACCCAATTAAGGAGCATCAGCTTACCATCAGCAACATTAAGTGATTTAAAGTGTTGGCCAAGTAGCCAATATAGCTGGAAGCAGTAAGCTCCTTTCATGATCCAGATCTAGGACTTGTGATAGCACTTCATGCTTTGCAACCTACCACTCAGGTATTGATTGAGCACCATTTATGACATGAGAGAAACAACATTCATTCTGTAACTCTGTCTGTAGTATTCTGGATATTTTAAAAACTGTTTTTGCATATTTATTTTTCTCAGTTTCAAGATTCAAGTTAAACAAAACACTCGAACAACAAGCCCCCCAGAAACCCACAAAAAACCTCCCAAAAACCACAAAAATCCAACCCTTAACAATTCATTTAAGTTCAACTGGTAGAAACTGAATTGTGTGATGGCCTGGTTTTATGACAACACAACCTGTTTCCATGGTAATAGTCATGGAAAGGGTGTCCATATTATTCAGATATCATATTTAATGTTGCTGTAACACTATCTTAGAAGTGGTTAGGAACAGCACTACTCTGACTGAAGAGAGAAGAAGTGGTTTCTGAGAAAGTTGGGTTGGTGAGAATAACTGCTTTTAGCAATTAAGGGTTTAGTATTACTATGAATGACTATGTAACAGTTTTAATAAATTTTTTTCCTTGATGTTGTGATACATTTTTGCAGAAAGATAAACTGAAGTCATAAAAAGTATAAATTTGGATGTAAACATAGTTACTTTGCATGTCAAAATGCAATGAAGTGTACTTGAGAAGTAGTATAGTGCATAGTTGCACTCTTTTTATTAGCTGTTTCTTGTAGCTTTTATTAATGTACCTGTATATTTGGTGGATATCAGGACCTTATAAATAATGAACATAATTTGTACAGAGTACAGACAATAAGCCAGTGTCTCTGAAAACAGGAGGAGATGAAGATTACATGTTCACCTTAAAACAAGATCTTAGAGGAACTATGAAAAAAAATGCCGTACTTCTTGACAGTAGGAGACAAGCATCAAGGTTTGTTTGTGTGCTTTTTATTTTTATTTATATCTTTACTTATTATTCTGTGAAGGCTGATGTAGTGAAAAGCATGTGATGATGAGTTTCATACTGATAATGAGGAAGTAAAAATAGCAGCTTAAGCTAAAAGGGATTTTTTCTGCTTTTACACTTACTGAAGTGCTGTAACTGGAAAGCAACTACTGTGTGGAAAAGAGAGGTATCAAACATCTATTCCATTTGGTATACAGTAATAAACATTTAGACCATCTACATGCAGTCTTTTCAATTATATGCTAGCCAGTACAAGCCAATTTGTTATTTCTACGTGTTACAATACCCCAAAATTTTTCATCAGAGCAAAGAAATATGTAGTAAATACTAGTGCTGAATTCAGCTTTCATTGAAATTGTGTAAAGACATACTCAAAATAATCAATATTATATTTAATAGGTGGAAATTCTAAAAGGTACTCAGTTTTTTCCCCCCCAGGTCCATTCAGGAAATATTAGTAAGTGTTACTGACAAGTCCCTTGAAATACGAAGATTGAGGTGAGGATGAGTGATTTATTGAAGTTTTTATCAGAAGCAGAGCTGGATTAGAAGCCAAATCTTGGTCTTATTCTGTGAGACCTAAGATTTTCTTTTGCTTACACATAACTAAAAATTAATTGCTTTGTTATTGTTTGATAACAATAAATGCTGGAGTTATATGTGACATGCAGTCATACATTATTATACTGTTAAAATTCAAGCTTCTTGGTCAGAAAACTGAGCTAGTGGGAAAGAAGGAAAGTGGAGCAGAAAGACTTACGTGTCTGTTTACCAGACTGTGAGGGTATTGTAAATCTAGAAGTCACTGGTGATTATTACTGTGATGAGTGCTTCTTTTCATTCATGATTTTTGTGCCTTGTTTTATCAGCTGCTGAGTGCTTACTCTGAATATCATAAATGGCAAGTGCTGTTAGAGCTTTATAAAAGTGTTTAAAAAACCTGAAGTGGCTAAACACTGGATAATCTTTTCCTTCCCATCTTGTGGTGATTTTGAATAATGAGAGCTGACTGAAACTCTGAAATGTGAGGTTTCATTTCCACCCGAAACGCGTCAGAGTATTTTCTGGCTAAATATTCATGATGTTGATAAAGTACAGGTGCATAATCCAATCCCCTCAGAATTTTTGGTAATTTCTTTTCATGATGTAATGGTGAATTCTAGATGTTTTTGAAACTGTATGCAGTTTTTTTTTTAATTAGGCTTTGAATATAACACACCTTATTGTCCAATTGTTTGTGTACTAAAGCCATGTATAAAGTGGATAAGCACTGTGCAGTGTGAGCAGTGAACAAATTGCCAGCCAGATGTTGTGGCTCACAAAAGACAGAGTATTTCCCCTGATCTGCAGCTGGAGCCCAGGTGGTGCAACCAGGTAAAACTGGTTATGAGGCAAGAACAGATCTGATCCTTATTTCTAGATCCCTTGATGATGACAGAAGAATTTTGAATTACTTTTTTATTGTATGTCCTCTTTCATCTTCTGAGTAAACAAATTTCAGTGTCTTTGGATTCTCATCTCACTAGAGGCTTGCTGTGCTCTTGATCTTTGTCAGGCTTGAAGTTTGCTATTTCTGTTAGAGGCACAAAAAAGAGCCAGCCAGGGTTATTTCCAGTTGCTTTATGAGACAATGTTATCTCTCTTTTCCAACTTTACCTCATGTGATCATTCTTACTGTTCACCTCAGCATTATGTTTGTTCCTGAAACCTTCTTTCCGAGATGGAGAAATCTCTCTCTGTTGCCAAGTGTATTCCTTAGTAGAACTGCCAGCTTTGAAAACTGTTTTTTTCCTACCAAAATTGGCAGTTGCAGGGAAAGCAGGTAGCCACTTTATAGATTCAAATAATGCTTCAAATATTCTCATCACCTCTGCAAGGGTAAGTTGGTAAGCTGAGGTGTCCTTTTACTGAATCTTTAATTGTACAAAAATGCCACATCTGAGGGGTGGGTTATAATTACATCAGTGATGGTCTGCAGTTTAAAAAGCTTGTTTTCATCTCAGTTGCAATGTGCAGTTGTCTCTGGGACTGCATTCTGTGGCAAAAGTGGTCTAGCTTTAAGAAAACTGCAAAGTAGATTATTTTTAACTGATATTTTCTGTTACCTGCTTTACAAAACGTCATGTAAAACTAAGAGGGTGTTATGGGGTGGGCTGTAAGCAGGAACTTCATAAATTGTCTTTGCTACAAGAGTGAATGGATTGTTATAAAACCTCAGAACAACATCTATGAGCCAAGTGGTCCTTTCAAGTGTGAGAAGGGAAACATTTTAATTAGTTAGGATGTAGCTGTCTATCTTTCTTTCATTATAAAGGTAGTAAATGAAAGCCGTATCTCATTCTGACTGGAAATTTTGATGTGTTAATGTGCCATATAGCATAGATTTCCATCATTCAACACTCATTTTGAGTGAATAGCAGGCATATTCTATAGAAAGTTATTTATTTTCCTCACTACAAAAGTTATGAATCACTCATATTTTTCCTGTAGGTGTATCTGCCAAGACTAGGTGACTGCCACCTTGTCAGTGGTTTGGAATTAGTTCATTAGTTGTGAGTGGCAAGAGTCAGTCAATGTATTTTTTTACTGATGGCATGAGCAATTATTTCTTCACTAAAGAGCTTTGATCTGAAATCAAAACTACTAGTTTCTTTTCCTCTCTTTGTTGATAGTTTTCTGCATCTGTGAATGCCCCTTGAGACACTGTTACTTTAAATGTTAGATTCTTTGTTGCACAATTTTGAGAAGGTTTTCTGTTTGCCTTCATAATAAGTAAGTATAAGATTTAGCTTCATTTATGAGTCTGTGATTGTATGCTAGAAGTCTTTGGCTCTAAAGGTCAAAGGCTATCTTGGTACTATTTTTTTGTACAATATCTGCAAATATTTTCCCTACTTGAGTTAATAGTGCAATCAGATTCAGTAATTTTGCATGAGGTGGCTTATGCAGTTGCATGTGGTAATTTGGCAAGAAAAAATGAGACTGATTTAAAAATACTAAAGTTTTGGTATTGCTTTTGGCATTAGAGATTGTGTTTGATTCACTATTTTTTAAGCAATAAAAAAAGTATGAAAGGATTACCTAGTCATAGATTCCTTCCAACCCTGTATGTTGAGAGTTATTGTAATTTGCATGATTTCAGATCGAGTATTGTTTTGTCAAAAAAAAAAAAATCTGCTTTTATTTATTTACTCATTTGTAACAACAGATTTACAGCACAGATGCAAACTTTAGCTCTCACTCTTGCTCTCCTTTTTCCTTACTCACTGCATGGATAACAGTTTTGAACTGGGAGCAAACATTGATGTTACTAAAAATAACCCAACCTGATATGGGCAGCTGTGTTTTATAATATTAGCCTTCCCCAACCATATCTTTATAGCTCACTACTGCAAACTTAATTACATAATAATTAAGTTGAAGAGCCCATGGGCCACTGGAATGGCTGAACTTTGTCTCCTTGGGATAGAAGCTAGTTGTCATTATGTGGGGGAAATTGCAATCCTAACTCCTGTTCTTCAATTTAAATTACAGCTAGAATTCCCTAAAACTGTTGTGCTAAAACATTCTGGCATGTGTGTAAATAGGATGAATCACAAAAGAAGTCCCTTCCTTTCCCTGGTGGCAGGGGAAGGATTACTGCTGTAAATCATCATTTTTCTATATTAAAGCTATTTTCTGTACAGATTGGAGAAGACTCCCAAGAGAGATGAAATCAAAGGAGGCAAACAAAAAAGGTTTGTTATATATTTTAAGAAGCAAATATTACATAGTAGTTGAGAGACAGAAGCCATACTGGAGGTGGTTAGAGGAAAAAAATGCTAGAAATGTTAATTAAATAATAAAAGGCTTTTGGCAGGTTTTTTTTCTAAATATTTTATTAGTCTGCCTGCCTTTTGTGATTTTTGCTGTGCTTCTGTAGGATGTTTTCACTTACTGGAACAGACTTATCTTCCTTTTTTCTGCCTTTTGTGTTGATGCACCATATTAACATACAAGATATGTAACAGTGAAAAATAAAAAAAAAATCCACAAACCTTTTTTGTTTTGAAAACTTGTATCTTTACTCAGCACTCCTCCTTCTATTCAATAGTAACTGGCTGTTCAGATTTCCTTTATATTTTGGGTTTCTCAATTATCTTGTTAATGATTTGGTTGACTTTTGCATTTTTTTAAGCCTTTTATATGTAATTTAATGTGGGTTATTTTCTATTTTCCCTGGGTTTACTTTTTTTATTTTCAGATTTCTTCTGCAGAACTGTGAACCAGATCCTTCAGAAGCATTTGGAACTGGTATTGGTAGTTCTTACAGGAAAACAGATTTTTATTACACAGCATCATTTGTTTTTCAGTGTTTTCTAGTATGCACAACTTATTTTAAGTTCTCTGTAGATGTCTATTGTTCAGATTATGTGAAATAACACTTGGCCTCCTGTGTTTAGCTGTTTATATATAATTGTTTGCTTTCTTGTTCTTTTTCTCTAAGTTCTTCATGTGTCATTTTTCAGTTCACAGATAAAACAGAAAAAGGAATGGGAATGTGCGTAGTCACAGAGATTGGCTCAGCTGGCATCTTTTTTCCTTCTTAGAGCATCATTGAGAAGCATGGTACTGAAGGGAGACTCTAAGATTCAACTGAAAATGAAATATTTATTTGCAAAATCTCCAAAGGTGGGCCAGAATATACCTGGGGTTTTATTCTAGAAGAAGAAACCACAGGCTTTTATAAGCCTATGCACAATACTTATCTCCCCAAGATCCAATGAAATAATAAATGAAGATTATTATTCCTTGTTAAAATAATGTTGTGATTATCATAAAAAGAGAATCGCTGCTTACTGGGGGAATTTTTCTCTTTCTTTAGTACTAGTTCCTCTACTGGGTCTTAAAAGTACGCTCCTCTACATATTATAATGGCAAAGATCAGCTGACCATTAGAATTTGATTGGATTAAAAAATATGTTCCCCTCAAAGCAAAAACTGCATGGGGTTGGGTTTTTTTGTGGACTCCTGATGATACATTTAGGGGTTTTTTTGTGGAATCCTGATGATACAGAGTTACATATGAGTCATGAAGTTCGTACAAAGCTGATCAATGACCCATTAGAGCTCCTGGTGTGTATCTTTGTTGCATTTTGAGGACAGATAGTTTAGTGACAGTTTAACCATGGTGGAACAAAGGTGAACAAATCAACAGAATTTGCACAGAAATTTAAACCAGGTTCCTACCATTCTCCCTTTGTAGCTTGCAGGAATGGTTTTTGGATCAGTACAGTTCCATGCACAGGGGCAGCTTCACTTTTACACACCTCCCCTCACTCCTTCTGGTTTCCCTGAACGTTTTAACTGAAGGCCTGACCACCTGCCTGCTCAGAGACAAAACTTTGGGTAGAATTCCACATCTCTCCCACACTGACCCTGGGCTGTGAAATGCAATATCCTAGACAACAGCAGTGCCTGCTGAAAAAATAAAATAAATACGTCAATAAATAAGATAAATACAAATGTCATCTGGGTTCAGTTGACATTGTAGGCCAGCCGTATGCATGGGTATATGGCACTTAGATGTATGCATTTTAGCCCAAGTACTGCGAGACCAGGTATCTGGAAATCAGATTAGATTAGATTGTATTCCATTGCACCTCTAAGGTACATAATGTAGGGAGCTATTTTGCTTGAAGTTCTAATGATGGGTCAGTGTCTCTAAGTTTATACAGGCCAAAGATGCCCAGCTTTTAGAGACAAATCTTACACGTCTGTTTGTTCTATATGCATTATCTGTAAAAGCCTGCAGGAGTTTGTGCAGGGATCATAATTCTGAATTGTACTTTCCACTTGTTTTCCTAAAAAGCCTACTTCATTCTGGATGTGTTTGCTTTGATGCTGTTTATGTTTTTACAGAGCAGCTTCTCTCCCCTCAGCTCTGTGCAGTGCTTTAGTCATATAATCCTTTCCTACGCAAAGCACTGGAATAAACTCAATGTTATTTATGACAAATGCTTTTGACAAAATATAGTTGTTTTCTCAGCAGTTCTGTGTTCTGCTTCCTTGAGTATTAAGCTGGTATTTTGGTTTACGGTGCTGCCATTCAAGTAACTCTTACTTGGGTATATAGAATGCTATATGCTATTTTTGATCTTTGCTCTACCATGTAGTTAATCAGGGAGTAACTTGATAAAGATTATGTTCATGAATCAGGGGGCTAAGTAGAAATACACAACATGGATTCATTAGATGGGAGCCAACTGTAGTCCAAAAGCCATGTCGCTATAGTAATCCTGCTTTCTGTTAGAGCTAATGAACTTCTGCCTTTTTTTGCTACATCTACTTGTCTGAAGCACCCACCTGTCATTAATCTCTTGTATAAATTAGTAACAGTGGGTTTTTATCTTTTCAAGATGATGAAACATAACAAGTGAGATTTTCTTCTCGTTGCTTAACATATTTTAAGTATATGAGTGACTAGTATTTTGTGAAGCTGAATGTTGTCCTTTAGCCCAGCCTTTGGTCAACTGAATGTTCAAACTGAATTTCAGACTGGCCTTCTAGGCATCTTACATAAATCAGGCATGTACATCTCTATGAATGATGTAGCTCAAAGTCTAACATAATTTTAATACAGACAGTATGGGATCTCCATGGCACAGTCAGGATGTATTTACTCTTAAGAACAAATAAAACTAGAGAATTTATCTTTTTCACATGAAAAAAAAAATAACAGTTATGTATTTTATTTCACCAGGTGCAAAAATAAAGAAGGCAAAAAACTCTTGAGCCTAGAAGTAATCTAGATGTGATTAAAAAAATTGAGGTAAGATGTGCATACTGTTTCTAAATTTTACAATAGAAATTGAAGGACAATGAAACTTAGTATGTTTACTGGTACAAATTGAATAACCTTTTTAAATAGCACAGCCTTTTTCTGGTCTTGTTACTCTGACAGACAACTGTTCTGCAGCGTGGTGGCACAAGGGTTAGGGTAAGGATAGGGTAAGATAAGGTTAGGGTAAGGTTGTTTCTGGAGAGAAACTACTTTCTTTGCTCTTGTTTGTACCTGAACACAACAACCAACTGCTCTTCACTGGGTAGCAATACAGCCTAATGTGAACAGTAGAGCTACTACTGGAGCTTACAGAAGGACAAACTGGTGCCAGTGCTTTTAATTGCTGTTTCACCAATCTACTGATGCTGGAACTTGAACAATTTAGTAAGCTGAGAAGGAAGAAACATACAGAAAGTGTATGTTAGGAAGTGACCTCTGTTGTGTAGGCAATTACTCACCGTGTGGCAGTGGGTACCTTAAAGGTGAAACAGCTTTCTATTTTTTCTCCTGGTGATCCACCAGTTGTTTGATGCAGTTATATTATTACATACAGTATGTGGTATTGCTTTATCAAGTATGACATGGCCTTCTGTCAACTGTTCTAACAGTGGATGGTAAAGGGAAATCATCATCTCAGTTTATTACACAGGACATGTTTTTTTATGGCTGATGCTTGACCAGTAAGTCCTTATTAAGTTCTTGTGCTTCACATCATACTGGTTTAAATATGGACAGACAGCATTTGCACAGCATTGTTATGCGACCTGTCTTGCTGTTAACTGCATCTTAACTCTTTGGTAGTATGGAGGATATGCTGTTGCTGTAACATGAGATTACCTTGTAAAGAGATTGCCTTGTGACAGGAGCTAGAAACGGAGGATAAGCAAGAAGAAAAATCCGAAGATAAGTCAAAACAAAAGACAAAGAAGGTGAAAATTATGAAGAAGCCGAAGAACCAGAGGAATATGGTGAAGAAGAGCATGAAGAGGTATAGTGTTACGTTTCCTATTTACACAGAGTCAGATCCTAGTCATTGATAGTGTGCTGGCTGGCAAAGAAATGTCCTTAGCTCCCAGTAAGGGAGACTTGTTGTGGGAGAAATTATTACATTCGTGATCTTCGTTGTACTACATTGTATTGTAAATATAAGTGAATGTTCTGACACAATCAAGACATAAAATTACTCCGTTTCATCACTAAAACAGTGATGCCCATTGTTTCGTCTATATCAGGACTTCATTACAGGATTTTCCTTTTTCTTTCCCAAGAATCTATTACTGTTTTAAAGTGTGGGTGCTCAAGTGCAGTTTAAATCATGTTTCTTCAATAAACTGTCTTCTCCACACATACAGTGATTTTTTTTCCATTGGTTTAGGAAAATGACCACATTTTTTCCTATTTTGAAGATGGAGATGGCTTTGGTGCTGTCATTGATGACAATATGGATGAAGCAACATCCAAGCAACTTGTTCCTACGTGTTACACTGCTCAAGCCTTGCACTATTTGAAGCAGAGTTCTGGAGGTAGGCTGAGTATCAACAGACTTAATGCTTTAGCTCTGTTGGTTTTAAGCAGACTCTCCAAAAACACATTGGAGTTTAACTGTACTATGCTGTAAAAGAAGATAGGGAATCCTTTGTTTTTTATTTTTGCCAAGTGTTTTGCAGACATGCCTTTTTAAGGTCCTCTGGAATGCCTACTGATGGAGTAAGTTTTATGCCATTGTGCTTCCTCTGCACAGAAAAAAAAGTAGGCATTTTACTTGAAATTGTGTCTAAGCATTTGCACTAGTCAATTCTATGCCTCAGCAGTAAAATCTTGAAACAAATAATGAAATTCTTGATGCCAACAGTAAAAAAAAGACACATGACTTTTATGGACATAAGCTGCTTGTGGGCAGCTGACTCCTCTGAAGAACTTTATGCAACTTCCGAGTTCACGTGACTGGAAATAATTGACAACTATGCACTTTAATATAAACTGACTTGGAAGTACCTTAGTGATATACACAAACGACAGTAACTTGAAGAACCATTCGTCTAGTTAGAAGAACACATTACTTTTAGTATTTTGTTAAAAAAGAACACATTGAAATATGTTACCTTACATTTATGAATCAGCATAAATCATAATTAAGGATAACTTGGCTTACAAAGAATATACGGCAGAATTTAAGAAATTATGGAATCCTGGTTTACACCAGTGCACTCACTGGTGATGAAAATTTGGGCTCTTTGCCTCAGTTTCTCCATCTGTTAGGGCAATACTTTCTTACCTCACAGAGCTGTTAAGTGAGCTGGCAGATGATAGCTATCTATGTAATTGTTGATGTACTTGTTTACTTTCCTATAGAACAAACTAGACAGAAAGAGACAAATCTATAAGAAATAAACCCCAAAATATAGAAAAGGAATGTGGTAAAGTATTTTAATGCACAATGTTTTAATTAGAAAAATAAGAGAATGCTGAGAAAAAGCAAAAGCTGGATGTTTGGAAACATCCTTTTAAGAACAAACAGCTGAAGTGTTGAAAACTTATTACTGAGATTAGATACTTGAAGAACACTGTGACAGCACATTCTCTGTATCTTACTGTCCTTTGATGGTAAAAACCAGTATTTTTCAGTGTTACTGCATTACTACTGATCAGGGTTTTTGGGAGTTTTTTTGCTGGTTGGTTTTGAGGTTTTATTTTCTTAAAAAAAGTATTTCACCTCACTAGTGACTGGGAAACAATTCTGCTTTATTCTGTGAACTTCTGTATGAAGCAAGAATTTGGTCCTTAAGGTGTAATTTTCAAGTTTTCTGATAAAATACCTACCATATATAAAGGAAATGAAACTAAAATGCTATGCAGGTCACACCTCAGAGGTATACCACTTTTATTTTGAAGTGTGGTTGACTACAATGTAGAATAAACATTCAGCTGCATTGAACAGGAAATGTATTCTGCCAAATAATTTCTTTTTTAACATCACACACGTCAGCAGTTGTTTCTTGAATGGCTGTGCCCGTTTCTTGTGTGCGATATACAAAACACAGACAGAAGATGTGAATGAGGCAAGTATGCTGAAAATGAAATTTGCTTGCCATGACCATAACTGCTAGCTGTTCTTCCTGTGCCAAGTGAACAGTGAGGCTCCTTGCCCCCTACACAAGGAATGCAAATAGATGGCTTCTGTCAAAGATGGAACTATAAAATTAACACTAGAAAAGAGTTACTGCACGAGTAACAATTTGTTGACAAGTTGTGGCTTGCCTGAACAAGTACAATACCTTATTCTGTAGCAGACAGTAATTTTTGAGGACCAGTTACTTTCTCCATTCATCATTCTGCTAATGGGCAACTGCCTTCCTACTGCACTGTTGAGAAATATTACTCTGGTAAGAATCAGGTCTTTTTGAGTCCTTTAAGAGGTAAACTCTAGTCACCTCTATCCTCCAGAGGGAACAGCAAAGTCTTAGGCTGGACCCTTCAGGATTAGTTTAGCTATGGCAAATAAGGCCATCAATTAAGAACAAGTTCTGCACAGACACAGATCAGTGCCAAGGCACTTCTGAAAAGCAGTGAGATTGTGCTCTTCCAGAGGTGTAACACTTGCACCTCTTTTTAGAAGCTGATTTTCTGATTGCTTAGAATTTATTGCAAGACCATAATGCCAATAAAACTTACGATTGTTCTTTGGTTTTCAGCAAACTTCAAATTTGGACAGGCATATATTCAAATCCTAATTTATAGCACAAAAGAATAATATTGCTTTCAGTGTCATCTCACCATCTAAGAACTTCACTGATCCCTTCCTTAGTTGTTCATACCTGTTTCTGATCGCTAACAAGTTCTCTAAAATTTATGCAGAAAAGTTCAAGGCATGAACAGGATAAGCCATTAAGGCTGCACTTATGGTATGCTAGATATGAATGCTATATGCAGTTACTGCCAACAAAGTACTTGCTGGCCAAGGATTTTTATTATAAATCATACATAAAAATTGACCTAAACAAATACAAGTAGTGGCCTGCTGTAATAAAAGATGTGAAGTATGTAGAACTAAAAATATATTAGATGTACCACTTTCACTGCAGTCTAAAATAAAATCTTTATTTTACATATATTACTAATGTTCTTCTAAAAGCAGAGGAGCAGAAGTATTTAAAATAAGACTTGCATCTTCACTAAGAAGTATTTCACAAAGTTGTATTTTCAGCCTTTATAATTACAAAGACTATTTGTGAGAACTTACTCCGAAGTATACCAGACTTAAAACATTTAGATTTTATATGATCCAACAGTGTGATATGCACTTAAGTTTAAAATCCATTTCCTGAATAACGTGTTGCAATTAATCCAAAAGGTGATTTACAACTCAATTATTCCATGCTTGTGGGGCTTTTGGCTTTTTTTGGTTTTGAGGTTTCTTTTGTTTATTTGTCCTTTTGTTTTGTTTGTTTGTTTAAGAAGTCAGTTTCTAAAAGACTAACTTCACAGATTTTAACTTGAATCAGATTTAAGTTCCCCACAGAGCAGTTACTCTGTTTATTCAGGGCTGACATGTAATGATGCATTACAAGTTGTGTTGTATTTTGGAAAAAAGCTGTAGAGATCCCCACATTCTGCAGAAAGCCAAGCCAGCTGATGCCTGGAGATTATCAAGATCAGGAGTCCTACAGTCTTGAAAAGAGATCTACTGTATCTTCTGATAAAGTTAGCTCTATAATTAAAAATGTACTGTATGAAATACGCTACATAATACGTTTGTAAAAACATGCCAGGCTCTCGCTTAGAATGGAATATGGTCCAATAAAACAGCTGTCCCTTTGCGTTTTTCCCAGATTGCTTACCCTAAGGTAAATCAAGGCACATCACCCTTAATTCAGTGCCAGTAAGGCACAGGTCTTTGACACTGTAAAAGCCCAGAGTCTGGGACACTCTAGAGGACTCTTCAGCTGCACCACCACAGACCTCTGTATCCATACAAAAACAGGACAGAGACATTCCTGACCTAATCAAACCACAACTGAAGTTAATTTCACTTCTGCACCAATAGTAATTTAATAATCATCAGTTCAGGTATGTGCTGTAAATTAGGCTTATGCTGCATCATCACAATAGCTAATTTAATGTTCTTTGATGAATCCATAAGAAATGGAAGGATAAAATATTAGAACTGGTGAGTTTCAGCAACAGAATGATGGGAGAAGAAGCAAAACAATAAAAAGGCTTGCAGCAAAAAACTGACACATTATACACCAAGTTTCATCCTATACAGAAAACATTTGTTTTCATGTGCCAAAACTTTCTTGTCTGAGCGAGTCACCTTTTAAAATTTTAACCATAGGAGCTGTATCACTTTAGCCACCATAAATTATTTTGTGAAGCATTTTTTCATATAGCATTAGAACTGCTACCTCAGTGTTTATGCTTGTCTTACTGTCATGTTCTCTTAATGAAAAGAACTACTATTTTAAAAGATTTTTGAAAACAAGCTTTACGCAAACCATCAAGTTCATGCTGTTTGTAATCCTATTTCTAGTGTGGACACTGAGTAGGCTCCCCATCTCCACAGATGCTCCTTTAATCAAAGGGTTCAACAGCCACAGATCATAGTTCACACACCTAACTGTACACCATTTTCCTTCAAGCTTCGGCCTGCCTCAATTTCAATGTAATACAACTTAGCCCATTCTTGTTCATACTCTTGGCATGCCAGTGAAGACTATTTGCCCCACTTCTTGGGGCAGCAGGTGCCCCAAGAATAGATAAGCCCTAAGTCTTTACTCTCAGAATCTGATAAAGCATTTTAGAATACTTCAATAGTTAGAAAACATTCACTTTGCCTCATTTTTTATACTGTATATGCTTAGTCAAGACACTCCTTGGAAAGGTTATAATTGTAGTTTAAAGGATACTGACTGTTTTTCCACTTCTCTCTTTTTAAGTCCTAATCAAGTTTGTTATCTTGGGTTTTGGTAATAAATACTGTTTTGGACAGGGCAATGGAATTCTTGCTCCACAAGGCAAATATAACCAAAAAAATTATAGGTTCCATTTCAGTTTTTATTTAAAAGTATTCTGAGTACATAAGTACCTCCTTTCTGTATGAAGAGTCCAGACGTGTGGGGTTTTTATTTGTTTTATGGTTTTTTATGGGTTTTTTATCTTGTAGCGTTTTCAGATGGGGAAGAAAAAGAGGGGAAAACCAAGTTGATCATGAAACTCCAAGAGAGACATTCAAGAGCAGAGTGGTTCATAAATACACTAATATGTAAAGAACAAGTCTTAAGCTGCAAGTTGTCTATTCTGCTGCAATTTGCTAGCAGGCATTAAATATCATTTGAAGTTTTCTAGGACATTTCAGGAGAAAGTGAAGTGCTTGAGATTCATGGGCACAAGAACATTAGCACACTCAGCACCCACATGACTGCTGTCTGAAGAATCAGTTGGTGCTGAACTGAGATTAACTGGAGGTGGGAAAAAATACATCTATTAACATAAAATAAGGACTACTGGGGCAGTTGCAGCAAGGTGCCACTCTTCTGCACTTCTTTCATTCTACACACAGGTGACCAGATGAGAAGGCAGTCCAGTCAGTTTTCAGTAGGATACCAAGGAAGAATATAAAGTTTCAGGAAGACTCTTAACTTGACTGTGTTGAGGCACAGAGTCACACACAGAAAAAACAAATTATCCTAGTGCCTATACTGAAAAGTACTAAAGAAAAGGTTGACCATAGGCACAAGATTTCAAGATTCCAGTTGAAGTATTTGCTACTGCCTCTGTAATAGTCAATTGTAAAAAAGAACTTCATAGTGGCAATTAATTATGGAATGATTGAGTTTTAAAAAAAAATCTTACTCTATAAGAAAGATAGATTTATGAGAACACCACTTTAACTTACAACTGTAAACCTGATATTAAAATGTCAAGTGTACTATGAATTCTATAAATACTTTCAGATGTTTAAAAGTTAGATATCCCCATATGCCCATTTCTGGGCTGTAAAACAAAATCACAGTGAGACTCCTCGTGTATTAGTTCAAACTACATTTTTTCACCTCATCATTAATTAAGGAACATGCCTATCAAAATAGAAAAAAGTGCAAAGCTTCAGAGATGACTTCATACCTTAATTTACACCCCAATCTTGCAAATTGCCTGTCTCAGGCATATTCAAAGATTATGTGATCCCCAGAAATATCCTTGTAGTGGAACACTGCCCATAAAGGCAAGTCACACATCAGTACACTTTTTGTCTGTGTTCCAAGTTCATTTTGCATTCTGTGGATTCCCCTTAACCTAAGGTTATGTTATGCATCTGCAAATAACAGTTGTCTAGGGTCTTCCATTATTAATGTTGAAGGTCTCCTTGATTATCAACTTTCATAATATTTGTTGGATTTATTCCATTTTCTATTTCTTTCTGACGCGATACTGCTGTGACAAACAAATGGGAAGACTCCATTGTAGAATGGTGACTGACATCTGCTTTCACTAGAACTTCGTAATACAGGAGATAAAAAACTGGAGTTACTATGCCAATAATCAACATAATCACTACTGCTGTCCACCATCCTATACCCCAGTCTGCTCCGTAGTAAGGATCCTTGCATTTTTTAGTTTTACCATCAGTTTCAAAACAGATCTGTTGGGCTGCTAAAGCAGAAACAACTTCATTCAGATTCTCTCTCTTTGTATCATTACACTTCACTATTTCTTCTATATCTCGATCGACTTCTTTTAAGAAGTTGCCAGCAGTCTCATTAGCAGAGAATTTATCACAGAGAGATGTTTCTTGTACTTCTGGGGAACACAGAGCAGGCCGAAGAGCTGGTCTTCCTTTTGCAGAGATGTGGGTTTCAGTCAATACACTGAACTTTTTCACTGGAATTTTGATAGACCTCAGGGCAAAAAAATCTTGATCGTTGATAAGATTGTTAACTCTCTTGATATCTGCAACCTAAAAATGAAAACAACAGCCAAAACATCACACTCCATTGAACCAAAACTCTCTTAACAGTACTACACCCTTACGAAATACAAGTCTTTTGTAAGGAAACAAAGACAAAGCCTTTGTTTTTGCCCTACCCAAGTCAGCTCTCCTTTTCCATATTCTTGCTCAAAATGAATCTCATTTTGCTCAAATTAAGTTGAGATTTTAAGTCGAAGTCTAAGGCAAGGCCTTTGGTTTGTATTACCATTACTTTTTTTTTTTAAAACTGATACCCATTCATGCAGTATGAAGTCAGAAGAGGTCAAAGACCAAATCTGAGCAACTTTACAGCAAGAAGGAAATTAATTATGAGGCAAAAGCCTCCTCACTTCAGATAAGAAGATGACTGTAAGTTGCTTCACATACATGTATTTATTTATATGTATGTTCAACTATCAGTTGGCAACTATCTGTGAAATTAATGAGACTTCACCTCCCAGTTTTCAAATTAGGTAAATTACTGTTAATTTCTAATTCAGTGAAAAACTTCTGAGTTAGGAGTTATTACAAAGTACGAGTTTCCAATTCATCTAGTCACAGGCATGGTTTTTTGCTGCTTCTGGGGGCTAAGGCAGAAAACAAGTGTAACTTTTAAAGTGTCATCTACCTTACCCAAGTCAGCTCTCACCTTTCCCTATTCTTGCTCCAAATGAATCTCATTTTGCTTGCAGGAAGTTCAGATTTTAAGTCTACTGTGAAACACTTTGCAGGGATTTAAGTGCCCTTGGATAATCACTGGCTTCATTTTCAGATGGTAACTCCCTCACTATAAAAGGCACAGCCACAAACTTCACCATAATGAAGTACTTCCAAAACAGTGCTTTTCTGCAACACCTGCGAAGCACACAGGAATTGTGCCCATTTTAAGACGCACTGTACCCAAGTTCACATAAACCTTTTTAATGTGAAGAAGTCCTTCAGTTCCTATGTGTATTTGTTACGTGTATGATGCTGAAAAAATTGGATACGAATAAAAGACTGCCAAAGGCGGCATTTACCCCAGCAGCTTATGATTCCACTACAATGCAACTTATACTTTCTGCCTTAAGCCCCGGGATTGCTCTTCCACATTCTCTTGAATTTGCAAGAAAGAGCACAACTCAGTTATCCATCCTTTCTTAGTGAGGCCTGATGTCGTAAACCTGCTCAAAATACCTAATTGCAGTAGGTTCTGAAGCCAAGACTTGGTTAACAAGGCTAAGGTCTGTCATGATTAGGAAATAATTATGTCAAGACTTTAATACCTAGAGTCACAGCAGGAGGCCCCCAATTCTGTTTCTGCCTGAAGAATTAAATGACAGCATATTCTGTATATACGGATTTTGAACTTGACCTCACGGCACTTGCGCACTTAGCAGTCAGTCCCACCAACACACACAGCTGATTTCCTGTTAAAACTGGAAACATCAGCCAAGACCAATGCCACTACCCTAACAGTACTGGCCAACCAAAATTACTGGGTAGGCAGGACATCCACCAGACTAATATAAGAACTGAGCTAGAAGCAGTGAGCACAAAGAAGGGTGCATAGGGGTGAAAAGCTCCCAAAAGTACAGCATGTTCATACTTAAAATACTAGTGCAACTTAGCAGAATTCAAAAGAAAACTACGGAGGATTTTTTCCCCTACTTAAATGGAATTAGGGCTCCACACAAACCCTTAAGATAGTTTGCCAACACCCCCCTCGTCACCCAGCCCAACAGCGAGGGTGGCACTAGAAGCGCCGACCTGTGACTGCAGCACAGCTCTGAGTGTAACATGCAGACTCTGAAAGAGTGTCACAACGAAAGCTATGCAGTTGTTTGTCACGCTTACATTAGTTTTAAGGGGAAAAGCCCACGGAACCGGAACCCTGCGCTGTAACACGAACACTGTGACGGACGTCGTTTTCCACCTCTGAGAAACACGGCGTTTCCCACGCGCTGCCTCCGCGAGCAGCCGGCCCAGGACGGGCCCCGCGCCGCCCGGGCACTTACCGAGCAGCAGAACTGCAGCGCGATCGCGTTCAGCGTGTCCCCTTCCCGGATGTCCTTCGTCAGCAGGACGATATCATCCAGCCTGTCCCTCGACGTGCTCCGCCGGACCTTCTCCCTGCCCCTCGGCCGCAGTTCCGACACCTCGCCCTCCTCCTCGGGCCCCTCGCTCTCCGCGCTCACGAAGGGGTACAGGTGACCGCCGGCGAGCGGCTGCGCCACGGCGGGCGGCTGCGGACCGCTGCCGGCGCCTCTGCCGGCCATGCTCCGCGGGTGGCCCTGTGGAACGGACCGCAGGCGTGGCGCCCTCCGCGGGGAGCCCCACGCCGGCCCCTCCTCCTCGCCCCCGCCCAGCTCCCTCCCGGCGGGGCAACCGCCAGCACCGCCGCCGCCGGGAGGTGAGAATAG
>VZTF01009122.1:570343-606938 GCA_013397755.1 Cnemophilus loriae | reverse complement strand
CGGGGCCGGCCCGGCGGAAGAGCGAGTGCCGGCAGCGCCCGCACCGGCGCTGGCACTGCGCCGAGCCGCTCTGGCACTGTCCTGTACTGTTCCGCCCCGCTCCGCCCGCGCTGCTCCGCCGCGGCCCAGAGAGCGCTGTGGCTGAGCCGTTCGGCGTTGGAGGCCGAGCGCGGGGCCGGCGCTGCCGGGCGGGGAAGCGCTTCGCCCCCGCCTTCCCCTAGAGCCGCCCGTGTGCTGTCCCGTCATGGGATTTTCTTCTTGATGCGTCGCTCTTGCTGATCCTCCTTCTGGAGAAACGGAGTCTGCTCGGATATACGAAGTTGCCATGTATTTGGGTCAATAAGAGGGTTCCTCTGAGACCCTTTTTGCCTAGCGTTCGCAGCTCCTCTCCACGTTCTGTATCTCCTAGTCCCGTCTGGCTCTTACCGCCTTGCTGCACCCTCAGAAGTTGCCAGGCAGTTTCTTTATATCCCTTCACACCTGTCCGTTCAAGACTAGTACTGCAGAGGTGCCGAAGTGCAGCCCGCTCTGATAGATCTTTCTCACAAGAGAGGTACCACAAACCAAGCCCTAGAGATATTTCAACTTTCCTTCCCTAGTATAATCATTTTTGCTCTAACGGACTGTCAGCAGCTTTTGAGATGCCGAGGCGATTGGCAGATGTCCTAGTCTAACTAGTAAATTTAATCTAGTGTAGCTTTCTCCTGGCACAGGCTTAGAGGGAAGTTTTTCATTACAGCAGGAGCAAGAATAGTATTCCTTAAAAAAACTGACAGCTCTAAGGTTAGGCTAAATATGTTGTAAAAAAATTGTTGAAGATGAATGTGTTTGCAGGTCTGGTTCCTAAATAGATTAAATCTAATCTTAAGGTAATTTTAAATAAGGTTTTTTCTTTTTTTCCTTTTCTTTTTAAGCCTTGCTATACAATGTTTCCAGACTTTCCTAAACAACCAAAGTGGTTAGAATTGTGTTTGATATTAAAAAAGACAGAATTTTTTTATGGCTTTGATTTTGCTATGGCTAGATGACTTGAGTCTGAAGACTTAAAAATAAGAGCTAACAATTGTGTAGCTTTATGAAGTGTCACATTCACACCCACAGAAGCTTAACTGAAACCACATTTCCAGGTATTGTAAAACGAACTGTGAAGGTGCATTGTGTTCTTGTGTCTCAGCCTATTTTATATATACATATATACACATACACACACATATATATACACACACGTACATATATACATTTGTCTCCATCTACCTGAAAATAGTAAGTCCATTCTGTTGTGGATGTGGGATGGATCAGTTAAAATAAAGGTATTCCCAAGACCATCTAGGTACACTGTAGCCAAATAGCTTCAACAACAAGAGCAGAACGTTTCTCTTAAGAGCACAGAGTTTTGCCTGAAAAAATAAAAATATTCTCAGGTACAGAAGTCAGCATAAAATAACAAGCTGGCCGTTTCATGCAGGTTCTGATCACTGCTCTTTGTGAAGAAGCATGGAATAGTACTGGCATTTAAATGTGATTTTGTTCCTGCAGGAAGTTGGGCCTACTTAGCTGAACCTAATTTTCAGGCTTTCTTATTCTGCTTTTGTTAAAATAGCCCAGTGGATACCTGGTGTAGTTAGAATGTCCTCAAACCAAAGTTTCTTATAAGTCTGGACACTTTCTAAACCATTTAGTAACCTGGCTAAGGATATTTTGTTGATGCTTGGACCCACATAACATTTTCCTTGCTGAGTGTTTCAGGTGTAATTAACTGTGAACAGTATGGTTTCTCCTACATAGGCATTTTCTTTTCTTCTTTCATAGCATCTTCTCAATCAAAGCCTGCTCAGAAATAAGCCTTCTATTTTTATCATGGGTCACAAGCACAGCTTGTGCTGATTAACACAGCTGCACTCAAGGCTTAAATACAGCCTCACACAGAAGCCACTATCCAACAAAGACAAGCTTGGATTGTCAGATTACATGACAAATGTGTGAACATATTTGTAAAAGTCCCAGAATGATTTTATGTCTTTCTGAGGATGCTAAATGCAAGTAGAATGAACCTTCCACAACTGTATTTCCTGGAAGAGCAATGTTGAAGATGACGAAATTAAATTAATTTCCCATAAACCCAAAGTTTTCTTGTGGGATCTCAAACTGAAGAAAATTAACTTTAACTTAGTGATGTAAGATTTCATCTAGTAAGAGGTGTTGTGCCATATCTGGCAAACAGTTTTGTTTTGTTTTTTAAAGGAAGCTTTCAGTAATACAAGTGAAGTAACTGTAGTTGTCTGTAGCTGGGAAACTGATGACTCAGACCCTATTCATGCTTTTGAAAGACTGTTTTATGAGACTCATCAGAGCTGTGGGTGGATCTGTAGAGGAGTTTGAAGTCAGACTTCTTACGCGAGGATGCCTGCAGTGGTGTCTAATGATTGTCCCATCATACACCACTAACGGAATATCCTTTTGGAGGTTTTCTTTAATCTTTGGGTGGTGAGGCTGCAGCAAAGATCAGGACAGGGAATTTCACCGTTTCTTTTATCTACAGAGATGTACCATCAGGTCAAAAAAGAACTGCTGAAGCAGCACTCTGCCTTAGAAGGGGAAAGAAAGTATTGGAGTTTGCTTTGACCCTGCTACACCCCTGTGTGTAACCATTTGTAACTGGTGACATTTTCCCATCAATAACAAAAGGGTATATTCCAAACTTGATGAACAAGACTGGAGCTGCATAGCTCCCATGAATGCTAATAGGAATACAGCCTTTCTCTATTCCCATGTAAGTTACTTTGCATATCCTAATAGTGCATTCTCAGTGAGAAACAGGGTCAGTGTTAATCACACCATGGCATTCCAACAGCAACTGCATGGATCTGTACCACATTCCTCTTGATCATGTTATTTCTTGTGTGGCCTGATCAGAGCTAGAAAATTAAATATACACATAGAAATATTAAGAATATCTTAAGAAATTAATAGAAAGGAATTGTAAGGAATATGTAGATGGCCTGATATAACTTGTTAGTCATTTTTTATTAAGAAAACCCCCCAAACATACTCTTTCTATCTGGAAGTTACCACTTATCATGTGCCACCACTGTTTTTGTACGTCATTGTATGATTTGGTACTACCAGGCTAGATTTACATTTCGATAGCTAGTGTCAAAATGTCTAAATGTATCTTTTAATTGCTTGAATGACATGATAAATTATGACTCATTAAGAGATTCACTCAGAAATACATATACAGCCTTTGTCTGTCTCTGCTTCCTCGCTTGATAATTGGGAATGGTAGTGAAGTTGTAGGAAATAGTAATGTCAAGGTAGCTCTGCAGCTCCAGTGAAGACCAAAGGAAGTTATTAAGACGTGACTGTAAGATGCAGTAAGAGGAATTTCTTAAGATCTCTATAAAAGAATGAAAGAAGCAAATAATGCTAAAGTTACAAACACTGCATTGTCTGTTCTCCAGTGGAGATATTTGCATGTACACATTTAGCCATAATCATAGAATCATTTAGGTTGGAAAAGACCCTTAATATCATAAAGTCCAACCATTGATCCTCAAAACTACCATAAATCCTTTTTAGTTAGCAAAGGTCCAACAATAAAAATGGGTTAAAAATGGGCACAAAATTTAATTGTTTAATTTATTATTGTTATGGTTTAAATGACAATAAATGAAAAAATATCATTGGATTGAGACTGTATTTTCCCTATGTAGTATTGTACATATTTGCTGTTCTCCTTTGGTTACTTGACAGGAATCGGTAACTTTTTTAATGAACTGTATTAATTTAATGTGTATCCATAATAGAAATATGCTGTGTGCCTTCCACAATGCAGCCAGTAGGGTGCATTGGTTGTTTGATATTTTATTTTCAAAAAAGTGTAAATAACTGCATATTTGCTTCTACTTTACTGCTTAAGTATCCCCTGAATAAGAAAATCTGTCAGGGAGCCCATTCAGTTATGGTAAAAACAGTATGGAAAAAATGCAGTATAGTTTCTTGAAAATTTCTTTCAAATTGTTCATGGATGGATGTAGTTATTAGATTTGGAATTCCTATCTATTGATGAATAAGTGTTTTGGTAAGGAAATAATTTAAATTATTTTTGGAGTGGGTTTGGGGGTGGTTTTTTTTGGTTGTTTGGGGTTTTTTCTTGGGTGTTTTTGGTTGGTTTGTTTTTGGCTTTTGTTTGCTTTAAAGATTATCATAGATTCTTTCCAATTTTTGCTGGAGGACTCTGTAATAAATTAGATCAATAGCTGTTAATATTTCATATGTTTTCCCTGAGTAAAGTAAGGAAACCTTTCATTATTTATCTTGTTTTTGTTCTGAGGGAATATTTTCACTGTCCTCAAGTCTTTATCTCATTTGTTTTTAATTAATTAAGCATTCAGAATTTGTTGACTTCTCTTCTCTGCTTTCTCTAGGTTTTGGTTTTGGGGAATTTGATTTATTTAGATCCTCTGTGGGTTTCAGCATTGTTTTTAAAATGCAGACACCAGTATTTATGCAATTTCAAATATCCAGCGCATTAGTGCCATGTACAAAAGTAATTCCACTACCTCAACTACTTGTTACTAATCTGCTGTTGAAGTATTTGAAGATGACACGTGTTTGTTTTTTCTTTTGTCGTCACAGAATCACATTAGACACTTATGGTGAGCTGCTTCTCTGCTTGAGTTTCTTCAGATGAAAATGATTCAGAAGACCTTTATTTTAGCTTTGAAGGTATTCAGCAGTGTTAACATGACTTGTTTTAACGGAACCAGCTTACCAGGTGAGCTGTGTCACTGTAATACTCTCATTCTCTTTCCACTAATATTGATATCACAAACATCCAGTTGTGAGTTTTGTATTTACAGGGGGACAGTGTTGAGGAGATCTATTTTTAACCCTTCTTGAACTACATAATACAAATATTTTCATGGCTTCATAAAGAAATTTTGTGACAGTTACAAAAGATAGTTGGGTCTCCACATCTTCCCCTCTTGCAGTTGTCTCTGATGGTCAGTGTAATTTGTCCTAAGAGCCACAACAGGTAGGAATTACAGGAGGAATGGGAGAGCTCTGATGATTGCAGTTGACTTTGGTACACATCGGCATGCAAAAGGGTGTAAAATGCTGCTGGATCCTGGGCTAGTGGGGCAAACCTGAGGCTGCAGGCAGCTTCTGTGTGGATCCCTCACCGGCAGGGGTGCCTGCAGGGTACATCCAGCCCAAAGGAAGGGAACACTCACTTTTGGATGGGTGAGGAAAAGCAGTAAGATCCAGTCACATACGGAGATAGAATCCTAAAGTAGCTCCATAGGTGCTTTGTTGCTTTGTAATTGTGCATTCTGCCTGCAAACCTGTGTGTTTCTGAGCTTGCTGTTATTATAACCCTTTAAACCTGCTTATATTAGATACCACATTGACAAAGGTTATATCTTAATTGATAAGGCATTCCTCACTTACAAGCTCACTGGCTTACAAGTTTCTACAGTGGATGTATTATGTATTGCTACATTGCTACCTAGATCTACAGCTGAGAAAAGCTTTCTCTGACAAACTGTCCTTTGATGTCATTCCACTGAGTGGGAAAGTGCCCTTGCACTGGCCTGGGTATCCCTGCAATCCTGTCAGCTCTGCAGCTGCCTCTTCCATGCCTCTTCTGTTCTTACCATGTGAACAGAGGCCTACAGGCAAGGACGAGAGTTCTCTGAAATATCCTAGCATTACTTTCATCCTTTGTTTTAAGCTCCTTCTGGCTGGAATAGTGGTATATGCTGAGCAGCTTTTTATCAAAGGAAGAGGCAATAGTAGAAGGACTGGGAGCAGGACGAGGGAGGCTATCTCATGGTAAAGGGTCTGATTCAGAGTCATAAAAGTCTTTGATACAGAAACAGGTGTGACATCTGCAGCCTGCTATATTGACAAATATTTGAACTCTAGGTTTAATGTGCCTTGAATTTTCACCTGTAAGGGCATGTGGGTGTAAATAAAACTGTTGGATTAATACTTTCTGCTCTGATATTAGTAATAAATAATAATATTGTAGTTGTAAACATCTTACTATTCTTGCTTCAAATTTTCAATATAAAATTGATTACAACAAAAATATATATAGCTATTTTTAATCTCAAATACTTATCAGTATACAGCTTAAGAAATGGTTGTTTTTCATACAAAACACGTTTGTTTCAATTTTGTCTCTGTCATTTTTAGACAAGTATAGCCTATTTTAACAAATATGAAAGTAATTGTAAAAAAAAATCATCCCATTCAACTTTTTAAAGCACTTAACGTATGATTACAAATATTCAGTTTATGACATAAATACAAAAATGATCTAGTAGAAACAGACTCTTTGAAGGGAGCATTTTCATGAATTTTAAAATAGATTCCTCCCACCCTTGTTTTCTTCCAACTTTTGTCTTTCTATTTGATTCAGCTTCTATATGGGACAGCAGAACATGTCAGAAACCTTTAAGTCCTTTCAATGAGTATCAGGCATGTGAATGCAAATGCGTTACTAGTAATCTTCATCAGGAGAGACGGTAACATAGCCCACATGGCATCAGTAAAGTGTTTACAAGGTATTAATATGCCTACTGTGACAAGTTGTATTTAATGGGAAGCAACAAGGAGTTTGTTTTATTAGTTTTCCTCCTCCCTCAAGTAATAAATCTTAAAAGCTTCAATATTGATTCAATGAAATGAATGGTTGAATCGTTCGGGAGAGGCTCTGACAAGTGGACAAATGCTTCCATGGTTACGTTGAGCAATGCAGTATGGTCACTGAGCTTTGCTGGTTTCCTCCCTCTGCCACTGAAGTAAAATAACAAGCCACAGGGAAGCACCACACATGGCGAGCATAAACTGGAAACAACTTTAGAAGATCAAGTTAGCTGATCTTATAAAGATTTTAAACAATATGGGGTTTATTATTTTATACTCTGTGCCCTAAACATGCATTTCAGTAGTTCCACCTTCGTATATCATTTTCACATGGAATGTTTTTATTTCTTGTCTGAAAAACCTCTCTTTTGATTTGGAATGCCATAAATTAAAAGACTGTGTGAAAGTGTGTTTCATAGTACTGTTACATGTGTTACATTTTTCTAGGAATATTTATATATCAAATGGCGTGTCTTCATCAATGCAGGCGTCTGCAATACCTGGACAGCAAATAACAGATCATGTGTAGAACTTTTATATGCAGTTGCTTTAGGATGCTTTGAAGTAGAAACATAATTAAGTGGTTTTATTTTCGATCTGCTTGCATTTGAGATACTCAAATTTCAGGTGTCACAGGGAATAAATTATTATAAATGCATAACATTTTAGAAAAAGAATACAAAACAATGACATACAGTTATTTCATTAGAAATAACATTAAAAATGTTGCAGATCAAGCATTGCATTTATAGAAGGAAATCCTGAATGTCTTCAAAGCACAAAGTGTAAATTAAACTAAAAGCAGATGTTGACAATAGTTTTATTTTTTCCCTTGGCGACCAACTCTAAAATGAGCACATGTTATCTGCTGTATTAGCACTGTTTAGTTGTTTTCTCCTCTGTGTGCTTGGCAGTCCTCAGTAGCACCATCTCAGCATTAGAATGCTAAATTGTTTCAGTGCCTCTTTGTAGACGCAATATTACAGCAAGGATGAATGCCAGGATTCCACATAGCCAGGAAAATAAATTCATAAACATGGAAGATACTTAATTCAGAGACAAAAATCCTGGTCTTAAAGCTTTCAATTGAAAATTTATATTTTTTGTAGGTACTTAATTTCACATTTATTCAAGTAATTTGTCTTTGATCTTGAGGGGGAAAAGTAATCAACTAGGGAGAAAATATTTCAGTGTTTCACTTAAAAAGAGAAGAGTCAATTCTTCAGTTGAAAAACATAGGGATTTTTGTGTTTCCAAGTAGTTCTTGTCCTCATTTGAAAAGAAGCAAACAGAATGCCTAGCTGTGAATTGAGAAAGCAAGTTAAGTTGTATGCAGCATCTGGAATCCTTTTGCTTTTATCTTTAAATAGTTTTTGAGGACTTTGAAATTAAGAGCAAATTAGATGCAAGAGATTATGAAGAGGTTTTAATACTTTTATTATGTCTTACCTTCAGAAAAATGTGCTTTTGGTAACCATTCTATTTGAATTTACAGCCTAGTGCTTGACATGCTCAGGAGTTGTGTGTTTTGATGGATATTTTATAAGAAAACTTCTTATTTGCTGGATAGACTGTACATTGTCAGTGACATGCTGCATATGAAGAGCTGAACACCCTTGAAGAAACGAGACTGCAACTTTATTTAGCAACAGAAACTGCATAAGAGGAGTGGGCAGGCAGTTCTTGACAAATTCTCGTCTTGCTGTTTCTCCATGTGGCCCACAAGCCAGCAAGCATCCACCGTGGCTTGAAACGAGCTATGTAACACTGTAAGACCAAACCAATCCTTCAGAAATGACATTCTTCTTGCATCATTAGAGTGACACAAAATGACCTAAATTGTCTCAAAAAGGCATGATAGAGCTTGATCACCCAAATCTAAGATGCACTAAGTTGAAACAGAGCAGTTATTTTCTCATTAATTGTTAATTTCTAGTACACTTTAATGTATTTTAATTAACATTTTTAAAAAGCCATGTCACTTTTTGTGGAAGTCTTGTCAAATGAGAGTTCATTAATCAAAAAGTTGTGATTATATGAATAGCGTTTCTGCTGTAATGCATGTTAAAATATAGCAGCCTTTAATGAGCAGATGCCAAGAACCATTTACTTTTTCCTAATAATAGAAATAATTCAATTTTTTCTGTTAAAAGCTCTTTTAAAATGTTAACATCAGCGTGCTTTATCTGTATACAAGTAAGGAGCTGTACCATAAAAAGGTTAACCTTTAGCAAACTGATCATAGGAAGCATAAATAAATTAATGTTTGTCCATTGAAAAGGAGCACAATATACTTGGAAGTTCTCATTTTTCAGTTTCTTAAATCCTGGACATTTCTGAAAAATAGAAGATCAAAATCTGATTTTACCTACATATGTCTGCACATGAAGCAGTCTGGCATAAACCAGTCAGTCAGAAGCATAATACTCAAATTTTGTCATTCAGTCTTCTCAGTTTATTAGCATTGTTTGCATTTGTCTATTTTTCACTCCTCCCTGCATGTCTTTGTTTATTCATCAGGAACCTATGCAGTAAAATCAAGATCATGGTATTAAACCTGTCCCAGCCCAAAAAAAGGATGTGGTAAAGTTCAGGAAAAAGAGCAGTGCAAGTGCCTGGCATCAGGTGACACTTGGCAGTGGTTGTGCATTTCTGTGGCATGGAGTGGCTGGAGGAGTCTCCAGAGAGTGCAGGTAGGACAACCAGAAAGTGACCAGAAACCTCGTTTCACATTTTCAAGGAGGGACAACCCAACCATGATCCTAAGCTGCTATGGCATAGCAGGTCAGAAGCCTGCTAGTACAGACTAGTCAGGCAGTGAGAGGAACACAGCTCTTTGGTATGAGTCTTGGTTGGTTCTGCCCTCTTTTGAAGCCTGACTTAGCATAGTTCACTGAAGACTATGCTACTAAAGTAATGTTCTGTAGTTCTGGCCACTGTTTCTTTCAATACTGCCAGTTAGATGTGGTCCCCAGTGTGAATCACACTAAATAGTAAGAGAGAAAGGGGAATACAATCTAGACATCAGCAAAACAAACAAATATCTGTACAGAATCAAAAATGAAGCAACAGCTGCACAGGGGAGGATATTACTGCTTGTGGTCATCTCTAGCATGGTCTGTCTTGAAAAAATGCTCAGCACCATGGACCATCATTCAAAGAAAATCCACTTAAAAAAAACAACCAACAGCTGACTACTAAGACCAAATGAATTTCTTGCAGGAAAATATTCTATATCTTGTTGGTTGCTCTGTGAAGAAAGGAGCAAGATCAGCTTCAGTATCTGCCTATAGCTGGTGGATGTTATGTATTTTTGAAGTGCATCATACTGGAGAGATTGATTTATAAATAAGAGGTAAAAATAACTTGTCTGTTGTATCATAATTAAGGATGGATCTATGAAAGAGCTATGCACATGCTTCTTGTTCCTCATTCTGAGTAGTCGAGCCTGCTTCAGCTAAAGCACCAGGAAAGGTGATAGATAGACCTATATACCTGTGCAGGACCAAAATTTCAAAATTCTCGGAAACTCTTTGTTTGGTACTTGCGTCCAAATAGTGCTTAGCCCAGAATTCTGAAGCTTGAATGTTGCAGGTGAAAACAAAGTCAATTTTAGTGGCATTTATGAATAAAAATTTTATTATAGCATTTATTTTTGATTTCTGGTATTTGTAGATTAAGATTTCAGTACCTCTTACTGAAAACCAAATGGCACTGATATAACACAAAAATCTTCCTTAATAGAAACAAAAATATAAAGAGAAAATACACATGCCTGAAAAGCTTTTGTTAGATGTTTTTTCTACTTACTCCTTTAAGTCATGAGTTCTTTCCCAGGGATTTGTTTCTTCTTCTAACTCCCTCTTCTGTGGTCCTTTCTTTCAGATGTTGCCAATAAAGGGAAAAGGCAAGGTTTCAAAACAAACAAACAAACTGGAGTCCACTGTTTCTGGTGCTTTCAGTATTTGTTTACTTGCAGCAAAGCCATTTTTTGCTTACAGAGTTTTAATGATTTCAAAACAAAGGATATCCAAACAAACAAAGAAGTGAGGGGTGTACTTAATATACCTTATTTACTGCTTTTATTGAAAAGAGAAGCTAAGGCTGACCTGAAGGCATAGTTCTGTGCAATGCCAGATCTGTTGTAGGTCCAATACCCGTCCTGATTGTTTGTCTCTGACATTTGAAAGAGTTGGGAGTGCAGTGTGGGCTGCATGCTGAGTTGTTAAAAGTGCATGTGGAGTGTCTGCTGTCAATCACCATCAGCCTTCCAGCTGCTTGAGGACCATCACTGACAAAATCCTATAGGAGCTCTCTCATCCTCAAGTGTAACAAGAGGAAGCACAGATCCCTGGAGTCATATGATGAAAATGGAAAAAAAGTAATCAGGAAATCCTCAGGGTTTGAAAGAAAACGTAGAGTACCATGTGTTGAGTCAGAGAGCACAGCGAAAAGTACAGTCATTTTGTATCTGAATACAGTTTTGTAGAAAGAGCCCATGAAAATAACCGTGTGAATTACTGAGCCCAAGTCTGAGGTCTCACTCTTCCTTAGTTTTCTAGCTCAGTAATTAGCAACGTTTAATGTGCTCAGTCCTTCTGTAATTGAGAACTAATGACTGTTAAGGCAGCCGTTCTGATGGCTGATGAGAGGTGAGCTTTGTACAGAAACTGGATGAAAAGAGGAGAACATGAAGTAAGTTATATAAGCTGAAACAACATTCTAGAATAAAAGATAAAAGTAATCTTATACCTCTAGCATCCTTTCAGCCAGCTGATCCAGAAAGGAAAAACAATATGGTATTTAGATTTTGAGGCCGAACTATAATAACAGTATGGTATTGAAAAGCATGCTGCTTATCTCTCGTGCTCATACAGTAGGTTCTGCCTGATGCAAAATTCTGCCCTAATAGTATTGGTCTTTGAAGGAATGCTTCTTGCTCCTCTTTTATTTTTTTTTGCCAGATAAACTGGTGCTGGTATATGAAGATTATGCATAATGAAGTATTGATCAAAAAATACGTTCAGATATAAACCAAGGTAACTAGTGCAAGAAGTGATTAAACATATAAAACAGATTATCAAACAGAACAACCTGAATTCCTTTTACATATGCAGCATAGTTTTTTAGAAGGAAAAAGTACACTTGAGTTTTTTTAAAAAAGAGACTTTTTATAATGTTTGGTGAATCATCCCAGTATTTCCTTCACTCTTAAGAACTTAATGAGTTTGTTCTGATTATTAATGTCTACTTTTCCATATGCATATTAGATTATCTATGCGTTTATCAGTTATACTGCAAATTTTTATTTATCAACATCGATTTTCTCTGTAGCTATATACAGAGTAAATAGAGAGATTCTTCTTACCTAACAAAGCTAGGTAGTAGTCTGAGATAACTATTTGGATTCCCTCTTTTGTCAGAGGAGGGAAATAACCACCTCTTAGAGGCAGTTCATCCTGTCCTTCTATGAGTCTACTCTAGGCTGGATGGTTTCTACTTTAAACCTTGATTTTTATAAGCAAAATGCTTTGTAGTAAAATACGTTTTACTAAGTAATTTTTCTAACCTTTCATCATTCTCTAGTATCTTCTTTGCCTTTACATGTTTGTTTACTTTATTCCCAAATCATCATAACTCAGTGCAGACTGATGTAGTGACCAGGTTAATGACATCAAAAGGCATAGACTGTTCTAAATTCTGTCTTGGTTTTGCCTGAATACTTCCATGCTCTCTTTATGCCTTCTAGCCTTTATTAGATAAGAAGAAATTTTGATACTTACTTGCTATTAAGTGGGAGAATTTGTGAGTTTGGGGGCCAGCACTGACAAGATCTGAGTGTCGCCTTTGTGTCTTGCTTGTGGCTCAGGATTTGCTTGGGATGGTGGTGATCATTAAATATGAATTTGATATTAGCTAGAGAAATGACTGAGTCTGGAATGCTTCATCTAGGATTGGAAATTGTTTCTCTAACAGAGAATTGTTTCTCCTCCCAGAGCACTGAATTAGCTGTGAATTAAGATGAGCTGCATGTTCGGGTGCCACTGAGGACTTGAATCCAAAATGTGTCATAATCCACTAATAAAACCTGCCAGTTTTGCTGTGCAGAGTTTGATTAGTGGATTATCAACAGTGCGGTCCAAGCTGAGTGGAAGACCTGCCGAGGCGGTGGCGGGAGAGGCTGGCTCTATCTCAACTACAGCAGTGCAGCGGCAATTGCTGGGCTTTGAAAAAATTTTGTCCTCTTCCATCCCACCCCCTTTTATCTCCACAGCAGTGGGAAGGCAGCAGCAGGCAGGAGAGGGAGGAGAGTGCTGGACGCTGCGCAGAACAGAGGGAGGAGTAGGAGACGGGAATGCATAATGCGTGAGTGACAGAGGGTGTGCAGGCTGCTGGCGGAGTCGAGAAGACGCGGATGTTCTTGTCCCAGGGTCCAGGTACGTTTGTTGTCTCTCTCTCTGAGGCAGTAGTTGCTTTGTAAGCATCCTGTATCACCTGCAGAGATGTTCGCTGTCCAGCCTGAGTGTTCTGTAGGCAGCACCTGTTGCAGCAAGGACGGCGTTTAGCAGCAGCAGACACTGAGCCTGTCGCTTATCCCTGAGGGGCTGCTGGAGGGTGAGAGTCTGCTAAGGTTTCTGTTGTTCCAGCAGCTTCTCTTTCTGCTCTGCAAAGCCGGGCAGGTGGAGACAATAGTCTTTCCAATGGAAAATCCTGTTCTCAGGGGATGCTATCAGGATGCAGCTCAGTCTGAAGCTGACAATTTTTGACTCTCGAAAAAGAATGAAACATTAATTGGTAATTTAAATTAGGTGAAAATAGCAGTGGAGGAGCTGGATATGCACTGTGTATTTTAAAGGAAAGTGAGTTGAAAGTAAGAATGAATTTTTTAAATCATTGTCTAATAAGGAATGAGTTTTAAATGTTAATAATTACAATATGACATGTAAATGATTACAATTAGAAATACTGCTTTTTCTTCTTGCTTTTGATGTGTTGATTCTATATAAGACATTGCATAATTCGCTCTTGCTAACCCAGATAAAGTTAAGATCAAATGTATATGGAGCTGCTTGCCAAAAATCAGTCATTGTTTTTTAATGAGTCTGTAACTGCTTTATAGTGCAGATGTGAAATAACATGTGATTTTAAAAGCCAAAAGTGTTTTGGTTTTTTTTCCCAATAGTACTTTACACATGTTTTCTAGAATGGGTCTTTCAGTTAAGTACTAAGCATTTTGGGACTCTGCCACGAGGGCAGTTTAATAAGTGAAGGTAGATTGTGATATATTTAGTTTATCTGTCCCTTAAGCCTAGAACAAGCTTCTCCTACTAAACAGGTTTCAGCGTTTCTAAGTGGAAAGACCCAAAAGAACCAGACTCCTGAGGAAATCAAATAATTTGTGGCATAATAGGCTTGGAATTGAAATGGGCAAATATTTGATAATATAAGAGCTACCATGTTTCAAGGGTATAAAATTTCTAATTTGTGGTTTTTACTGGTATTTATGTTTTTATTGATTTCTAAAGCACAGTTTTGTGCTTTAGCAGTTTTCTAATACACTTTTATGTTTTAATAACTTTAGATGAAGACATCAATGATGTTTACTAAATTTACATATGAGCAAATTAATTAACACTGCTAAAGGCAGCACCTGCTTATTAGATTGAAAGTGTGGTCTATGTCCTGGACACGTGAAAATCAATGGGAAAAAATGGTATCTGTTTTTGTGAAGACTAGTGCTGGGCAGTTCATTTGTGCTGTCAGCATTTTTAAGGTTGAGAAATAATGCTGGATGAGTTTCAAATTGTTGGTACTAGTGGATGAGATCGATCCTCATGCATTCAAATCTACTGTGCAATTCTTCTCTGAGAAATTCTTGAGGGCTTTATTTGAAAGAAATTTTCAGAATTGGGTCTAAATTATAGCCTGTATTAAAATCTCTACTACCCATGGAATTTTGTTATTTAAACTTATTATCTTCAAGGGGTTTTTATTTGCTTTGGAATTCCATTTAAAAAAATAGAGTGCTTAAATCTACAAATGCTTACATGAATATTTTAATTAGCAGGTAAATATGTTGACTGAAATTAAAGTATTGGAAAAGCTATGAAAGCATATTCCTTTAGTTGTATAACAGTAAAGAAGAATACCACTACAGAGGTCTGTGAGAATCTTGTTCACTGGGCACCAACGATTTATACCAATCTGTGAGAAAAATATTGATGACCCATGAATCACCTTTGATATTGTTACACAGCTACCATAGTTGTTCAGAATTGTGACATGGTAACAATGAGGGGATTTTTAAAAAGCATGGTTTTAAAAGTGGTCTATTAGCTTAACAGAACTTTAATTTTAGAATGTTTCATTGAAAAATTAGAAAAATATGTTCTTGCATCACACTTTGAAGAAAGAGTGATTTAAAATTTGTCTCAGCTACATCTGAAGTGTTTTAGTCCAAGGTGTTTTTGAAAGCATCAGAATAGTAAAAAGTATGTATGACTCTTGCTATTATTTGAGATAGGATCTCTGATGCAATTTGGCTACATTTTATTTCTGAATAATTCCAACCTCTTCCAAGGTGTTCCTGGTATCGGGTCAGTTTAGTTGTTCACTAAGAAATACAAAAATGTAGGTAGGCAAGAGTAATTAAAAAGAATATGCTGAAATTGTTTGCTCATGGACTATTAGGCCTTCACCTTCTAAAAATAAGATCACATATGTAACTATTTTTACATGTGTAATCCTCTTGATCAGCTGTACTCATTTGTAGAAATTGTGGTTGCATTTCAGCTCTACAGGACTGGCCAATTAAGGTATAGCCATTTTTTTATATACAGGTGACTATAACAGTTCTTTTCCTCTCTAGAAATAAGCATACATAGTGTCTAAATACTTCTCTCAATGTGTATTAAGAGTCAGGTGCTGTATAATATCTCCATCATCAAATGGAATTTTTCAAAGTCACTGCCCTCAGTTGTAGGCATTTGTCATAGTTCCACAAATTGAAGAATTATGTCTATTTAATAGGAGCTACATTACTATTTCTTACGGAAAAAAAAAGATTGACAGGAGGAAACAATATTACATACCATTTGTCTTACTCCAGGTGGACCTACTTTAACATACTTTATTCAGGGAAAAAAATACTAACTCACAAATGATTTCACAAATTTCTGCAAAGTCTCACTTGTTTAAGTCGCTTTTTCGGGGAATAATCTCATCTTTACTTGTGTAAATAAACACTTCCAAGATTTAGCTTACTCTGTTTATGAGAACTTGAGGCGATTTGCAGAAAGAATTTTCAAACTGTGAGTTGTGAAATACGCCTCAAATATGAAAAAAAAGTTTCACAGATTGGCTTATGAGTATTTCCTATAAAAACTAGAGTTGTTGTAGTTTCTTGTACTGAAATAATTTGTAAATCCAAACCAAGGTTGCTGTTAAGATAAGTATGCCGGTACTTACTGAAACAGGCATATTTGACAGACTAAATTTGTCTGGTGAAATTATACAACAGAGAATATGCTTTGCATGTTTATCACAGCTTTTGTGTTTGTGGATTTTTTTATCAGGACAGAACTTCCTCTAGAGTGTAACAGCAATATATATTTTTCTATGCCATGATATTTTTGTTTATCTAATTTTGTGTCTTGTATAGACTCATTAATTAGAATACAGTTATGATTCTCATTTCCTGATGGCAAAAGAAACTTCTCAGTCACTTATCCTGGACTGGTCCAATATGTTACTGCTCTGAATTGTTTCAAGCTTTGCTTCGTTAAGGATTTAACATGGCCTTAATTCAGCCATCTGTTATGGGTTTGGCAGGCCAACAGATCTGAGGTATTGGTAAGAGCTTTAGAAATTTCCCACATTTTTAAAGGTTAGGAAAAGAGCTACCTTTATGAATAGATTTTGAATAATTCTCAGCAAGACAATGGTGCAGAAGTGGGGTAAAAAATGCCTGTCATTCTCTGAAGCTCAGAGTCCCCTGTCTGCCTTTAGCTTTGCTGAAAGGCAATTAGCATTTCAACCAGCCAATTTGGTTACATGCAATGAAGTACTTGGGTTTGTAATTTGCTGCTTTTGGCTTGGTGCTGTTGAGAACTAGCTTTGTGTAATCCTCTCAAAGCACCTTTCTTTCCAGCATAGTTATTGTTGCTGGTCTTAAATAACTAATCAACAAAGAGGTTTCCTTGTCTTGGACTGTAGGGTGCCTTAGAAGAACGAAAAGAAATACCCAGTTAATAAGGGAATGATTATAATTATTAAATAGTGATTATTAAATTGTGACATGGGTTAAAATGTTTAGAAAGCCAGGCAAAGCAGAATACATGATAAAGCTAGTGTAAGAAGGCTCTGGATCCAAACAAATTTTGCTTAAGGAGTTCTCTTCTCTGAGAAATAAATACTTTATTATGTGTTTTATCTAAAATGGATTGCGTAGATTTAAGAGATTAATCCACAGTATAGATTAGAGTGAGGGCCCCATGCTAATCATCTTTACAAATTACACAAATGTATTTTTACTTCTGCAGAAAAAAGTCTTTGGGGGACTTTGTAACACACAAATTCTTTAATTAAGTCAACTTCATTTGTTGCAATGTAATGGAAAATTAATACATTTTACTGTAGGAAAGAACTTTGTTTTATGTATGCCTTAAATTCTTGTGTTCAATAATATGCTTTCTTGAACTCAAGAAAATCTCACTGATTCAATTATTGTAATAATTAGGCAACACATTAAAAATTATGTTTGGCTCATACATGTATTTTAAATTGTAAGAATCCATTGTGGATAGCAACAATTCTGTCAGTGTACCTGAAACAATGCCATCTAATCCTCACCATGAGACTGTAATTTTGCTGTTCTGTACCCTAAAGTTTTGGGTCTTTTCTTTGCCGTAAAATTACGTGCAAAGCACTGCTGCTATTTTTAGTTTTAAGTATGAGAAAAATAACCACTGTACTGCAGAAACCCATAATTTCTTTTTCTTATATATACTATTCATTCAGGCCATGGAACTTCATTCACAGTAGATACTGGGTATTTGAAACTGTGATAGTTTTGTCCTCAGCTCCCAACATATGTTCTCGACATATGTTAAGTAAGAGTGTTGAGGACATGCAAGAAACCTCCAAAGCTGAGATGCAAATGGAAATTATTGTGAAAGTTCAGATCTCTACTGAAGTGTAACACATGGCTGATTTGCAGTGAAGCCTGCAGACCTTAATCAGCTGGATTTCTGGTTCCATATGTGTTAAGAGCCTGATCCTGTGGCATGCTCAATCATGCAGTTACTTCTACAAGTATGAGCTGGGAATGCTAGGCATCTTAGTGGGGGAGTTGCTTGGTTTTGATTTAGTTTGGTTGTTGGGTTTTGGTTTTTTTTTTTTTTTTTTAATCTCCTTGCTTTTTGGTGCAAAAACCAGTTTGAGAGAGCGTATAAGTGCTTACAGTGTCTGAAGTTACAGATACTTGGTGCAAAATACCTAGGTAAAAAGCTAGCCCTGGTTCTGGAAATACCCTGTAAATTAATTTCTGTCAGTGAAAGATGTCTACTGTTTCCATTAGAACTAAATAGGTGGAAAATGATTTCCAGTGTGGAGCTGAAAACTATATATTTACCTTTTGCTTAAACTTATACTGTAAGTAGAACTGTTCATAAAAAATGTCTTGCTTTTCACAGTATGTAGTTAGACCTGTATGTGGATAGATTCTTGTCGATGGTGTGAGATAAACTGAAAGTTATGCAGACGAAGTCAGTGCGCTTTAACATTAAGCAGACTCAGATCTCTACTGGTGCATTTCTTAACATTGTTAATTAGCAGATTTCAGCCAAAGTTTATTTATATCAGACTCTGATCTCTGTTCTAAATTTAAAGTAACCTTAATAGCTCCAAGGTGTTGCACTGGAGGTGCTGTGGGTAGAAATAACCCAGATCTTACAGCTAGTCAAAATTATTTCCTGGTTTTCTGTTTGAGCTGAAAATTATAAGGTAACTCCAAATTTTTGTAGAAGACTTGTGTTCTCACCAGAAGTACTGGATTCGACACTGCTTGAGAGTTTTGCCCTTTATTCCATGCTCAGAATTAGAGCAAGTGGTTACCTCAGAAAATCTCTAGCATTACCTGGCATAAGAGATAATGTTTGGTTCTTCAGTGATGATTATATGTTTTAGAACGTAAAAATTAAGAATACAGTTCAGATCCACTCAAATTCTTCTGAGAAAATGAAAAGAAATTGCCAGAAAACTTGCGAGGGGTTCTCTGGACTTCTTACGCTTTTTAACTCTGAGTGACCTCTAATAACAGGGTGAGATGATTTAGATTTCTCCTTATGCCTCTGTTTTGGCCTCAGCTTGTACTTTTACTGCTTTATGTATTGGGTCCTGGCTGTGATGACTAGTAAATATAAATATAGTGGCAGGCAAGTTAAGCATACTTTCTTTCTTAGGATGAGATGTCTATTTTGAAGGGTGCATGCCTTTTCCAAGAGACGGTAATTGAATGAGCAAGAATTATCATATGAAGATGTTTGGGTTACATTAAATTCGCCATTCCCGGTAATAAACATGGTAATAGCTAACAAGATTTTTTAAAAAAAATGTTGCAACTGTTAGAAAGGAAGTGGTCAGGGGAATATTTCACTGATGTCAGTGTCATTAATTTCAAACGCACGTAAATCTCTTTAGCACCTGATGTTGTGCTGCTGTACTGTTCTGTCAAGGCAGCAGTAGTGACTAGGGAAGTAGGCAACTGAGACTGAAAACTTCAGGATAATGCAAGCTGGTCAAGGGATTTTCAGCACCTAATAGTCTGGATTTGTGCTTTGGCTAGCACTTTCCAATGTTAATAATAAGAAGGGGAATGTCAGGTATCTGACATGCCTTTGTAATAAAAAGACAGGAAAACATCTAGAATGGGAAGCAAAGACATTCAGTGACACTGAAGAATGCTCATGGAAACTGATGACACAGACTTTGCAACTATTAGCATGGTCCAGGGATGCACACAAAGTCAGTATAATTCTCATTGTTTATTCACCTTGAAGCAGGTTGAAGACAAAAATGGGTTACAGGTGGATATTGTTTTGAAATAGCACCTTTGGAAAACTCTCTTTTCCAATCTGTATTAGAGTGAGAGATTTACTTATGCCACATCTAAACAAAAAGCCCAAACCAAAGAAGGAAGAACAACCAGCAGAGCAGGCCTGGGTAATGCCTGCTATCCATATGCTGGATTTTGTTGTGTCCTGCTTTTCATATGTGTGAACTGTGGGAACTTTGAGGCAAGGAAAAACCAAGTCTGACATAAAATATTTCTCTTTTAATTTGGAACCTTGACAACATAGAAAGGAGAATTTTAGTAAATCAAATTTTTTATAATCCCTGCTGCTTTCCAAGGTTGTCCTCCAATACTGTTGTAAATGTCAAGAGGTTCTGAGAACGCGTAAAATAAAAATGCTGAAAATATGCAGGGTTTTAATGTGTTTCTACAACAGGTGCAGCAATGGCAATGACCTTGTGAAACTTCTTGCTCTGTGCTGTTCCTGTGTACTACAGAGAATCGCCTCTTTACATATGAAAGAGCACATGTATCTGTCTCCCACTGTATTCAGCCAAAGATGCTGCTGGGTGCTGACATCTCTGCTGTGAATAGATTTCTCTCTGGCAGCTACTGATAGCTGTAATGCTGTACTCCATGCAAAGTACTAGGCATGCCAGTTTTTTACTGTTCGACTTGGCTGGGTGTTTGTAATCACGGGGAGTAAACAAGGACAGGCAGTGAAAAGTGCACTTACTCTTGCTCGTCTGTGTCTGTGGGCTTTAGAAATATAAAGTGAGTTGTGTGATGACGGGCAAGTGGTAAATCAGTTTGTAGCTGCTGGGTGGGAATGGGACTGCTTCAGCTTGTTGCTTCTCCTGTAAACAGCAGTGACAACTGTGAGGTAGGGGATACTTAATTCCATGTTCCCTCTGCTTCTTTGTTAGTGAACTCTCTTTCTTTTGCCACTTTCCATTTCCTATCTGGCATTTTATGCTTATTTCATTTCAGATTTTTAATCTGGAGCAGCCCTTTCATTTCCCTTCTTGATCTCTCCATGTTCCATTAGGCTATAGATTCCCTCATACTTCAAAGAAAGCAGCCAGGAGATCTTTTCATTCTTAAGGGTTTAATTTGTTAAGCTGGTGTAAAAATCTGCAGAAAAGACCATTCATTCTTTATAAACCTTAAAGTTTTCATCCGAAATTTGTTCCAGAAACTGACTGGGAACAGCAGGCTAATCCTGGTGATTCACCAGTTTCATAAGCCTACCTTGGCTCCAGCTGGACAACAGATTGAAATGGTATTCCTTATTTAAATTGTGAAAGTATTGTGGAAATTACTGTGTGGAATCAGTATATGATCTGTTTGATTCTACACTAGTATTCCATATTTTAGTGGAAAATACAAATGTGCTTCAAAAAGTGCCATAAAATGCATACTAAAAGAAAATGTTAGTTGGGGATCAGGACTCAGAATTCTGAGTTAGATTTCTTTACTTTTTTAAAACTATGTGGTTGAAGAATGGGATTTTTTTACTTTTAAAATCTTTTAATACCATTAAAATGTCTAGACTATTATTTGAAGGGTATAGTTTGGTTTTGATGCCAGAAACGTTTATTATAAACCACTTAGAAACATCATCTAGGCCTCAGTACATAGCATTGTTTTAAACTACCACTGATATTAAAAATTATTTGAAATGGCTCAAGTCAGAACATGACAACAAAATAGTTAATCCATTGACTTGCACATGCTCTAAAGATGTGTGATGCTTTATTGCTTGTTGTTGTTGTTGTAAAAACATTTAGATTACTTTGGCTCATTAAGCTAATTTAACTAGAATATCTCAATATCCTGGATGGAGAGAAATGAACTCAATAATATTTAGCTGAAACAGAGGGGAGTACTTGATCACAAAATGCATAGTTTACCAAAATTTAGCAATGAACAAGGGCTAGAGTTTCAGCTGAATTTAAAAAACAAGTTACAAATTGGAGTCACCAGTGGTTTAAAGAGATGAGGGAAGTAAGGAAGTCCTCTTGTAATCCCTGATTTTGCAAAGGCTTCTGCTGAACTTTATGCAATATATTTAATAAAGAACAGATTGTGTTTATTATAAATTTAATATAAACTTACGTAGGAATTTAGTGTACAAAGTGAGTTCATTTTTAATAAAGTAAAATACTGGGACCTATAATATGTTTTCAGCTATTTGAATAAATTTGTTCTGCATTCTCTAAGTCTTGATGCATGGTATTTTTATTATATTACATCACATCAATTTAAAAAAATCACAATTTTCAAAGTTTAGTTTATATAAACAGAGTAAAAACTACTTCTGGCAGGCTGTGCAAAGTAAATCTTAGTACAAATAATGTAACAAGGAAGGGTACACACCAGCTGAATAATTGATGGTATGATTGTGAAACTTCTCTTGTTCCGCAGGAGTAATCCTATAGTTTTAGAATGCTCTCTAGTAGAAGTAATAGAATTCAAGTAATTCTAAACTTCGTAATCTTGCCCTCAAGGATCATGTTTTCAGTATTATTTACTAGAAGCATGTACCGTGGGAAGGTATTCGCGAAGTCTATGGCAAGGTAACAGCTGAAGCTAAAAGGTCAACAAATTCCTCAGTTTAGGATGGATGATGCTTGCATCTGCAGACAGTGTAATTGTCTGAGAGTTTACAAAGGTTAGACAACTCTTCTCTTTCCAGCTTACATTTTTGTTTTTTGTTTTTTTTTTTCCAGAACAGTTTCACATAAAACTAGAAAAAAATACCTTGAAAGTGCTGATAATTTTAAATCCCAGGGGGTTTATGTGTATATATTTTATCTTTGCTTCCTACTGTAAGCTTTTGCTGCACTAGAAATTCTGAATGGATAGATATGTGAGAAACAAGCATTGTTTCTGTTGGTCTGTTACACACTGAATTCCCAGTAAGAGCCATGGATATCTTGAAAGACTGTGTTCCTGGGAGAAAAAGTTTAGAGTAGTGTGAAGCTGTGCAGCAAAATCATTACTGTGTGACTTTTTTTTTTCAGAAATAATCAGATGCTGTTCAAGAGGGTGGTGAAAAGAATAGCTGTTTTCATAAAGAAAATAATTAGTCCTGATTTTTTACACTTACTTTTTTTTGTTGAGAATTGTTGTCAGCTGTTCCCTCTGTGATGTTCAACAGATCTAGATGAATTTATTGTTACAGATAATTAAAATCAACTAACTTTGTCAACCCACCAGTCTTTGGTTGTAGGTACTCTGAAAAACATTGATAGTTTTCTTGACTGTACTTACAATTTATACCTAGTTAATATGCCATGTCTGTGGATCTTTTTGTTCTTTAGCTTGCCTGAAAGCAGTTTATTTCAAGTCCTCACAATATAAAATTTATCCTTGCCCATACAAAATTTGTTGAAAGATGAATCAAAGACTTCAAGTATTTCTGAAACTGTGTTAGTTTTACTGGTCTGAGGGTTATCATATTCTCCGTTCAGTCCAGAATTAAAACTACCTGACTGCAAACATAAAATGTTCAGAGTATGTGCTGGACCTCAGTTCTGATTCAAATCTGACACACATTTTACAAAAATGTGTTTCAATGTACTCATGACATTTGCTGTTTTAGTGATAATTTATGACTAAATATTCATAACTGCCACTCATAAATAATGAGAGCAAGTGCTTTGCAAACATGTCTGATCTTAAATGTTATTAATATGCAAATATTAATGAAATATGTTCTGCACAATTTATACAACTGCGATTGACCAGATTTGTCTGGTAATTGTAACACTTGGAAGGATACTTTTAAACAAAGTGACATTTTATTTATATATGTAATTACACAAATACTGCTTGTACCTTTTGTACAGAAATTTTAAAAAGTAATAGTATAAAATAGTGATTACCGATTAAAAGAAGCTTGGTGAGGAAACTAATTCAATTAAAGTTCAATGTTGCAATGCATTTTGGTGTTTGGAGCACACCTTTGTTCTCTTGTTTTTTTTCCAAAACCGCTGAGATTCTTATGACAGCAACCTGCCATATCCAGCATCCATGTTCTCAGTTCTGGTTAGCACTGTACAATGTAAGACTCTGCAGAACAATGCAACTGTTTGAAATTTGTTGTGCCACAACTCTTTTAAAAAAGTTCATCTTTCACAGTATCAACACCTGATGACTTCACTGGGACTTAAAATTGTATTTTATATCACAAAACTGGACTCCGATGTAAGAGAAATGGAGAATGTAAGAGAAAACCTTGGTTTCAAGTTTGCATATCCTAACAGAAAATACTAGACATTGTGCAGAAACAAATAAAAATAAAAGTCTGGCTGTACAAAGACTGCAATGGCATTTAAAAGTATCACAGTTTTCTCTGGGACAGGAACACATGAAAGGATCATGGGCTAAGAAAAGACTCAAGTACATATGCAAATATGTAAGGATATTTCATGGTGACTAAGATGTCAGAAAATTATCTGTGAGATGACTACAAGTATCCAACCCTTCACCCTTCCTGTAATCTTTTGTGTGTTTTTAAAGACAATCTAGAGAGCAAAGAAAGTGGAAATAGAACTGTCAACCTTAAAGCTAATTATTTGTTGATTGAAAATGAAAACAGTTGTGGTAATGTAATTATTTTTTTTTTTCTTAAAAGAAGTTCCTTATTCCTCCATTTGAAGAAGTTGATAAATACTGTCTAGGAAATCACTAAATGAAAATTATGAAAATAGAATTAGATACACATGATAATTATGTTAATGGCTTGGTTGTAGTGGAGACCTATGTGTGTTTTAATCTCATTTTGAAACTCACAAGATGATCATGGTATGTGAAGAGTTGAGAGGGGTTGGCTGGATTGGTAAAGTCAACCACGAATGCTTTGTGTATTTTAGATTCACAATTTATTTTTAATATCTTTTTTCTATAGGGATGCCCTCTGCTTCTTTACTAGTTTATTTGCTTTTAGCATTACTCATTCATTTCACATCTGGAGAAACGGAAGTGAAGTTCAGTGGACAAACAGAATTTGTAGTTGATGAAACAAGTACAACTGTTATACGTCTTGTAATTGAAAGGACAGGGAAGCCTGCAAACATCACAGCGATTGTGTCGGTAAGAAACCATGGCAGTTATATTCACAGTAACTGTTGATAATTTTCTGAAAAGCTTTTTGGGCCTCAGATACATGGAAAGTTGCAAGCGTGACTGATAAGAGAGACAAGTGAGAGCCACAAAACCCCTTTTGTTTCGTCTTCTCTGACCTTCTAATTTCACTGTTCTGAAAGGAAGAATAGTCTTTTTCACGGTGGTTCTTTCAAGCCTTTAACTTTTAAGAAGGATGATTCAGGTGTGGCAGCTATGCTGGTTCAATGGCGTCTTTCCATTTAGTCTCAGTGCCCAACTGTAAATTTAGTCTAGACCCTTTGCTGTTTTTACATGACTGCCTTTGTAATCTCTCGTGTAATCACCTGACTTACAGTAGAATCAGGGGAATTTTCTTCTGTTGACTGAGATGAAAGGAGGGAAGTTCTTTTTAGAAGACTTAATCTTGCCAACTTTGGTGATCAAATTGTTAATCTAGGTTGAATGCCTAGACTCCTTCCAGTGCTTAGAATGGAAGGCAGAGGGCAGTTACATCCTAAGGTAAGTTTAATTCATGTAGAGTATTATGAGGTGTACAGATCTGTGCTTCCTGTACAGGCATAGCTTTTTCAATAAAAGACCTTTTCATATGGTGCATTATGCAAAAGATAGCCAGTTGCAGGGAAGGAAGTCATAAATGGTTCTGAATAAAGTGTTCTGTTTGTTTTATTGGGGTTTTTTTTCACCTGTTTACTCAGCGTGAATAAAATGGGTTATTATCTATGTACCTTATGTCCAGAAATTAACTGTATGACAGCAGAGGAAATTGCGGGAAGAATTATGTGCGGAAAATAGTATATGAAGTCTGTTCAAATGGGTCTAGAATGATAATATAGAACATATTGAAGGAAGAAGGAGGTGACCTTTGGCTGTGTGTTTATTGCAGATTGATGGAGAAAACACAGGAGACTTTTTTGACACATATGCAGCTGCATTTATACCCGATACAGAAACAAACCGAACAGTGTATATATCTGTCTGTGATGATGACCTTCCAGAGGCTGATGAGACATTCACATTTCACTTGACGCTACTGGTAATTCTCAATTTTTTAGTGTATCTATTCCACTGACAGCAGGGGGTAATATAATATAGATGAGTGGTACTTAATAGGTTTCAGTGTAGTCTTACTGCTTGTGAATGGTAATAGGTAAGAACTAAAATCTAGAGTCCAAGCAGGATGGTGCTTATTGCCCTTCAGAAAGTTTGCATTTCTGTGGATGTCTCTGTGTCATGTTGCTGTGTGTGACACTTGAGCAGGCATTGCATTCAGCTGTGGACTTTTGAAGGTGTACTAAAGCCCAGAAGAGTTAGATTGTGAAGACTCAGCCTTTCCTGTTTTCCTGCCTAGAATGTCCCTGGAGGAGAGGGTGGAAGTAGCAGAAAAAGATGACTTCCAGTCCTCCTGAAGCGGAGGTTGAATGTGACTTATCTAAACTCAAACAATTTTATAAATATTTACCAATAAATTTCTTCATATTGTTGTGTCTCACAGAAGTTATGCTACAAGAGAGGGGTTCACATTCACATACTTTTAGCTGACAGTTCATGACTAAGTAAGATGTCAATTCAGTAAAGATAAATTTTCTATTTCATTTCTAATTATTACACGTCTATGGGGATGTTTGCAGTGAATATTAAATTGCATATTTCCTCTTCCTTCTTACTTTGATCTGTAAATGTAGCTCAATTTTACAATGCTATAAAGACTTGCTTCTTATAGCTGCTATCCCAGTACATCCTTTAGCTGATATTCAACTGTAATAGCTTCAAAGTTTCAGTTTTATACAAATGTTAGGGAAAAAAGAATAACTTTGGAATTCCTGGCAGTGTTAGATGCTTCATATGTGGTTTCCTATTGATATGCTGTTAATAATTGTTAAACTATTGTTAATCATTTGCAAAGTTTGTTTCAAGGACTTTTCTGTTGACTGTTTAGAGTGCCTTTCTACAGTAATTAAGAATTATTTTAGTGCATTCTATTGCTTTAAAGAATTTTCAATGTGATATATAATAAAAAGACATACATTTTTTGTAAGCTAATATTAACTCTTAAAAGACAGTAAAATCAAAATGCCTCTTTTTTTCCATCACCATACTTAATATCTTATTTTGGTTTTAATTTTAGAAACCATCGGCAAGGATAAAGCTTGGCTCACCCAAATCTGTCACTGTAACAATCTTATCAAATGACAATGCCTTTGGAATAATTTCTTTTAACATGGTATGATTCTTTATATGGTATATTTTAAAACATTTTAGAAAACATAAAGGTGAAATTGTCAAAGATGCTGGTTAGTTATTCACCCAAATCCCTTGAAAACAGATTCTGAGTTATGCCTCTGAAAACATCTCTAGAGATAATTCATACATATGTATGTAATTCATACATATATACAGCTTTAATATTTCTATATGCTTTTAGGTTTTGAGGTGTTGCCTGAGATCCTCAAACTTGGATGAATATCTATGTTGCTCATCTAAATATAAAGCTTTTAAAAATTGTTCAGTCCCACTGCTCCTCAATATAGTATGGAAGAAATGAGGAGTAATATCATAGGAAAGTTAAAGAGGTGGCTTGGAAATTTTAAGAATATATACCTTTTTCCCATCTTTAGTGAGCAATTTTATATTTAACTCTCAATCTGTGAGAGCAGCATTATGATACATGCATAATATAATACCTTCTGGGGATAAGACAGTGGTGTGACTCTATTGGTATGGAGGATATTTGCAATAATACAAAGTTTGTGTTAGCAGAAAGAAAAACTATGCTTTATTGCTGGCATTGTGTCAATATACCATTTAGAAGACTTCCCTTAAAAAAATCCAATATGAGAAATTTTTAGCACCACAGTATTAAACCATGCTGCTCCCTGAAGTGCTGCAATTCTTTGAAATCTCTCAGCTGCAACAGTTTAATATACAGAGTCCATTGTCTAGTTATCTAACAAACGAGTTTTTAATGGAGAAAACCTATTTTTAACAGGGTTAGGAACTCCTATAAATATGACCAGTTCTCATATGCCAGTGCTTAGTGTATTGTAACTACGATCATTTACCAAAAAAAACCCAAAAAACAAGAAAACCCACTCTACGTATATTATGATAATTTTTTAAATCTGAAACCTTTCAAGTTTTTTATTAGCTGAACTAATTGGTTGCTAGGAAATGTATGCCATCAGCGGACTGGTTTGCAGATTGGATTAACGTGTCTGTGGGAGTTTGGTATTTCTATGGTAACAGTTTCTTCCTTCTGCTGTGATATTTGATCTGTGCCTGATTGCTTCTCCCTTTTCTTCCTCATTAGTCTGCCTTAATCACAGTGAATGAGCCTAGGGGCAGGAATGAATTTGTGCCTCTCACTCTAATTAGGGAGAGAGGAACCTACGGGACGGTCACTGTAACTTTTGAGGTGAGTTTATCAAAAAGGCTTCATACTTTTGTCTGTTAGATGAAGCTGTGAGGCCATAGTCATAACTTACCAAAGTTATGATTAGGTTAATCATAACTTATTAAAGTGAAAGGAATAAATGCCTATGTCTACATTTGTTAATTCTTTTTCATAAAATGGAAAGATACTACCTTTCAAATGGAAAATACTGCAATTATCCAACTACTTAATTTAAGGGAAAATGAAGATATATTAAAAAATGAATATTCTCTGTTATTTAGGAAGATATTTGAGGCAGCATTTGTTGGTATTATCAGCAAACAATGTCTGTAGAGTGTGTAAGAAATTTCTTTTATATTTTTTCAAAATTTATGAACACCTGACTCTTTTGAAGGTACTTGCGCCACCTGCAAACATGTAAATGTAGAGCTCAATATTGAGTGAAATTCTGTATCTGTAAGACTGCAGTTTGAATTCCCAGACATTTCAACCTTTCAAAATCATTGCTTGAATATTTAGGCCATTACTCATATACTTCATGTGAATCGGATATACTTATTGCCTTTATTGTGAGAGGGGGGATTTTTTTTCCTTGCCTAGTTCTGGTTCTATTACATTCTTTAAAATTACAGGTATATCTTTCTCATATCAAAATTCCTTTATCAGTTGTCATGAAAGATTTGATCTAGATGTGTCAAAATCTCAAAAGATTTGTACTGGATGTTATTGTGTGCTAAATAGAGCATGTGTAGATATTATACAGAATGAGATTCTTTATGTTATTTATTGCAGATATGTTTGTTTTAAAAATCCAATAAATTTTGCTATCTGCAGAATTTATCATGTTCATCTCAAAATGTAGTTTACATACATATGTTGAAAAAAATTTACAAGATTTTCTAAAACAAAACCCTAACATATTCCCTCTATGGGTCTTACTATTTTTTTAGGTTTTAGTATTAATTGTAATTTCCTTAGTATCACAAGTCAAGCTAGAAAGGTCGCAAAACCAGTAACTGTTATTAGTTTATCTTGGACCTGATTAGGAAATGTTAGTTAAATTAAAAGAGAAGGACTATCCTTTCTATTATTTAAAAGAGTCCGTTATGCATCAGTAGATACCAGAGTTCTCAAAGGCCTGTATGGAAGTATTTTTCTTCCTCTTTCTCTGGCAATACATAATTTCTTCAGAGTGCCTACTCTGATTTACTCCATCTGCCAAAAATGAGAAGATTTTCACAACTGAATGTGTGTGCATATAATCAGGAGGTGATTGAATAAATAGCAATTTGTTATTCATTTCACACACTGTATATTGACTATTGTACTAGATTTTTATGCATGCTCTATATATTTCTAATAATAAAAATCAATTATTTGCAGATAGAAGATGGACCAAACTCAGCTGAAGAAGACTTAAGTCCAGCCAGAGGAAATATTACATTTACCCCTGGGAGATCAGTATTGATTTATAATTTAACAGTGCTTGATGATCAGGTACAAACAAGCTGACTTAATTTTTGGCTTGGATATATAGATTGACTGCTGTTCTGGAGGCACAGTGTCTATTATGTTATAAAAATGCTTCGTTTAAACAGGGCTGCAAGTGATTCTGCTTCATAAAGTGATGTTCAGTTTTGTCTCTGTGGGCTATCATTTTGTCTTTTTAATATTGCCTCTGTATTTCTCATCAATTAATATTTTTACTTTCTGAACATACCCTGACTGCTCTGACTAGATCTATTAGGTGCTGTACAGTAAAAGTATAAATAATCAAGAAAGCATTATATTTTTATTCAGTTGGAATAGTGAGGTTCTTGTATTGTCAAGGATGATGTTTTTTAACTAGATACAGGTTCGTCTATTAGACTGACCTTTCTATATTTAACTTTTCTGTGTGAACATGATACAGAATAACTTGATAAGGAAATGCACTGAAAAAGTATGTAGGGAAAAAGACAGTGTCTGTGTCAAAAGTGGGAAGCTTTAAAGTAATTTTTTTGCATATTTCTGTTAATTATGGAAAATAGTCTCCCAAGTCTGTACTGCTACTAGTATTAAGAGACTGTGCCAAACTGCTGTGTAGAAATATCTCTTGTAGATTAGATGTATTATTCCTGTGACTTATACACAAAAAGAATTCATTAGCTTTGTGGGTAGGATGTGATTTATTTTTCCTCTGAGAGGTATTTTAAATGCTCTTTCACTCGAAGTTTGATCTGTATAGCTGTGGTGGTCCACTCACTAAAAGTCTTCCATGGCTGTACACAAAGCATTAATTTTGTGTAAAAATCCTGTACTGATGATGATGATGGAATACACAAGTGTTCAAAGTTACTGTCAGAATTTAACTTGAGCTGTTAGGATCTGAAGTTAAGAAAAGCTGTGCAACAGCTGTTGTTCTGAGTTGCAAAGCATTTTTCCTACAGAAATTAGGCAACTGCAGCTCTGATCTCTACAGCAGTAAATTTAGACTAATTTTACTGTGTACATTTCCTTTTCTAATGAGGAATAATGGAAGCTTTGTAGCAGGAAATGAAAGAGGCAAATCAGCACTGAAAATCTTTTATATTGTTGTCTTTGAAGTCTGACTGGGTTTTTCATTGGTCAATACTGATGCCATTAAGAATTCTAAAATGTCCCATTTATATGAGATGTTAAGATGTAAACTACAGCTAAAGTTGTGGATACATTTTGACTCTCTTAAATGTATATTTTTAAAAGATGCCTGAGGGAATATTGGTTAATAAAATAAATGAAACAGAAGTTAGCACTTTTTTTTAATGAGGTAGATAAACCGTGTTGTACTTCAGTATAGGAGGCTTGGTGGCAGAGATCTTCCAGATCTCACACTGACAACAAACCCCAGTATCAGTCAACAGCATTATGCAAGTTTTGGTGCCACAAGCCAAAGGAACTGAACTGGCATAAGCTATCATGCCCACTCTTCTAGCCCTAGAAGAGGATCTGAGGGTGGCCAATAAACACATAAGTGTGAAAGAAAAAGAAATATTGGATAGCAGTGTATTCAGAAATTGTCATTTTGTTCTGGAATTACTCTCAGAAGCAAATACTACTGGTTTCTAGTAGTCCACAGTAAGGATGAAATGCAAAGATCGCAAATAATATTTAAAGATTTACTTTTAATCTATATGTATTAATAAAATAATCATACTTTTTCAGTTCCATAGGCGTAGCTAATCAAGATTTGGGGAATAAAATACCGAATCATAGAATCAGATAAAATGCTGAGTTGGAAGGAACCCATTAGGATCATCAAGTCTCAACTCCTGCCTCTGCACAGGATACCCAGGAATCACATCGCACCATTTGTCTCCATATATATATATTTATATAGTATTATAAAGCAGAAATCTCATCCCTAAATCTATAATTTGTGGTTTCTCCATTGTCTGCTGCGTCAGATATTGGAGAAGAAATAGCTAGAACTAAAATGTAGTTTTGAACAGTTGTTTCGTAGAAATACCAAAATCTAAGTTATTGCTAAGAACAAGAAAACACTTTGTCAGGTCCATGATGGAAATTTTGTCTAGGTTTGTGTGTGTGTGTGAACAAAGGATGTGTTCCTTTCCCAGTTGTATAGGGATGAATGGGCTGAGGTAGGTTCTGTACAGAAGTCGTTGTATTGTCTCAGGCACATATAGAGGTAGATCAGAATCAACATCAGAAAAAAGAAAATTTAAATCTCAGTCATGGAGAGGAACACTTGTTTCCAAGTAGAGGTGGCTTTCAAAAATGGCAGTTGGTCTCCTCATACTCTCGAGCTGTAAAGGTGAAGATTTTTCCGATTCTTGACTAATTTTTATTTATGTTTTGTTTGACTTTCTACCCTCTTTCAGAAGTATGTTTTGGGAAATAGAGACATTAAATTTTGAAAAGGGATGTTTAGCAAAAGTTTAAAGCAAGACTCTTCTCCTGTTTGTTTTAGTATGAAATGAGCTTTCAAGTTGGTATCATTTCACTCTTATGCAAAATGCATAAACCATATTTCTCAGTATAAGTGTTCTGCGTATATTTGAAATGTGACTTACACCCGGTTGCTAATACTATTTTTCCAGGTACCTGAAAATGATGAACTCTTTGTTGTTTATCTGAAGAGTGTGGAGGGAGGGGCTGAAATCAACAGCACAAAAAACTCCGTTTGGATTAATATTAAGAAAAACGATAGTCCTGTGCGTTTTGTTCAGAATGCTTATGTGGTACCTGAGGAAGATGAAGTGGTAGAAATCCAAGTGGTTCGTGGTAAGGATGTCAGTGGAAAATTAATTGGACCTGATGAAGACGAAGTCTCTGTCAGTTACGCCATCATAACTGGGGATTCAACTGCACATGCGCAGCTTAATGTAGACTTCCTAGATCTACAGCCAAATACAACTCTTGTTTTCCCACCTCTAGTTCATGAATCATATTTGAAATTTAAGATACTTGATGATGCCATACCAGAAATTGCTGAGACCTTTCAGATTATGCTTCTTAAAGACACTTTGCAGGGAGATGCTGTTTTGATTTACCCATCTGTTGTTCATGTCACTATCCAGCCGAATGATAAACCCTATGGAGTGCTGTCAATCCACAGTGTTCTGTTAGCTCACACTGTTATCATTGATGAAGACCAAATTTCAAGGTACTACAGATCTTAAAATCTAGTATCTAGTCAGTTTAAGAGATTTGTTTGTAATTGTTAAGCATCCTTACGATATCATTAAAGTAATTATAAAATCATTACTAAAATATAATGTAGTAATCACTTTGTGTGTTTTTATTATCAACTATATCTACAAAGATTTCAAGGGAGTGGGAATGTCTAATTATACAGAAAGTATTTTTATATCTATAAACTGTATGTAAATAAGCCATAACTATTCAATCACATTATCAGAATAGTGAAAACTCCTTATTCTAAAGGTAGGATCAGTGAAATTGTGGTACTGCTGCACACCAGTTCAGTGGGAAATAGATTTCTGTCTTCCTCCCTTGGTGTATATTTGTATTTACTATCTATGAAACCAGTCTCTGATTAAAGAAAAAAAAAAGTGTTGTGTGTCTCCCATGAAATAGTTACCTTAAACTCAAAAACAATTTAAATATTTGTAATTTTACAAAGAGATTAAAATCAAAGTTCTGTATAAATTTTATAGGCAGACTGATACACAATATTGACAATCTCAATAAAAATGTCCACTGCTAATTACTGATGGTGGTTCATCCCCAAAGAAACAAATAATGCCTCAATCTATCATACTGTGAGAAATTTTGAAAGAATATTTTACGATATGTAGAGCCCAGCACTTGAGTATTCATCTTTCTTTTTTATACACAGTAAAGAAATAAATCCTTCTTTCTAAATGTTTGTAAGTCATGATTTCCAGACTTTTTGTTGTGGTCATGCAGTTGTCCGATGCAGGCAACATGACATTTCCAGTATCATAAATATCAGTAACTGGATATATTTTCAGTAGAGAGGCAAGCAGTTCATTCAAAATCATTATTTCAGTGCTCATGCCTCATAACTGTTCATGATGTACAATAAGCAAAAAGTTTACTGAAATTCGATTTGTGTTTCTCAAGACAAATGTAAAACATGCCAAGACTCCACTCACTTCTCAGTATCTTTCTTGCTGTAAACAAAGAGAGATCTTTGTTTCTTCAGAGATATTACAGAGCTCATGAGTAAACACTTAGGTCTTACATATGTGTTATGATTTCACAAACTGTAAGCCTTGAGTCAAATGTCAGTTGTAAGCAGTTAATATTAATACCACTTAGGTCAGCGTAAATATTTTAAGGAATTTGTAACCATGCATGCCAATAGTAATTATAATTTGTGGGGTTTTGTTTTCGTTCAATACCGTAGGTTTGAAGGGATCACAATTGTACGAAATGGTGGAACACATGGAAATGTTTCTGTTTCCTGGGTTATAATCCGAAATAGCAGCGATCCCTCACCTGTGACTGCAGACCTCCTTCCAGAGGCGGGGGAGATAAGTTTTGATCAAGGACAGATGCTGGTGACACTTCCTCTGAACATTATTGATGATGATATACCAGAAGAGGCAGAGCCTTATCTTCTGAAACTCCTACCTCATACAATACGGGGAGGTGCAGAAGTCAGTGAGCCATCTGAGGTAAGTTTGCTTTTAGAATTCTTTTGGAGAAGGTACTAGTGAGTAATAAAGGCTTTACCAGTTTTAGTGACACTGATTGATTGATGGATTGTCTGAACAGGTGAAAGGGTTTGGTCTTGAATAAAAATCAAGCAAATTAATCCTTAATATAATCTTAATGTGTAGTGCCATATCTAAAGTATTTGGCTGAGTATAGTGTGCAATGCCAGACCTTTTTACTGCGGTAGCATTCAGTTAGATTATTCCCAGTGTGCAACGATAGCATTGAATAAATGCTGTCTCGAGTGACTGCTTTCTAACAGAAGACAGGAAAGTTATTTTCACTTGCTCATTTGCTGTCTTAATGATTAGTGAAATGTTTTACAGAGTAACAACTTCAAGAGGAGAGTTTGGTGATTAAGACTGTAACCTCTGAACAATTAAATAAAGGGTGGCTAGAATGGCTGACAGTTCTGTGTCTTGAGTTCCTGATTTGTCTTTCTCAAAAATGGTTGGAATGAGCTTGGTGAATAAAACGAAATTCTTTACAACCTGAAACACTTTTAAATTATTCACTTTGGCTACTGAACCAAAAAATCAGTTATTCAGAGCTCATTCTGGCACATGCGATGATGCATAGCGGGAAGGTTGCCACTGTCAGTGCAATGCTTCTTGTGTATAAAGAATACTTTGGGGCTGTCAATCTGATTTGTTTCCTGATGCCAGTTCACTAAGGAGAAAAATGTATGGTGGCAGTCAGGAGATGCTTTTGTGAAGGCGTGAAACTATGGTGTACAGTGATGCAGCATGCTGTTTTCTGCTTTGCAGCTTCTGTTTTACATTCAGGACAGTGATGATGTTTATGGCCTAATAAAATTCCATCCTTTGGAGAATCAGAAGATTGAAAGTAATCCAGTGGGACGCTTTTTATCCTTGAGCTTTGCAAGGGAAAGAGGAACAGTTGGAGATGTGCAGTTGGTTTATACTGCACTGTATATTCCAGCTGGAGCTCTAGATCCTGAGAGAGCGAAAGGTGGCATTCTAAATGTGTCTAGAAGAAGTACTCTCATCTTTCCAGAAGGAAAAGCACAAGCTACTATAAACATACCAATACGAAATGATGCATTTCTTCAAAATGGAGCTCATTTTGTCGTACAGGTATCTCAGCCGTGTTTTGGGGTGGTTTTTTAGCCCATGTAATATAAAGGATATAAAATAGTAGTCGCTCCTTCCCTTTTAATTTAACTAAAATTATTCTGCCTGATTAGAAAAAAAAGAAAAAAATTATTAGTTCTGTATCCAAGAAAACTCTTTTATTTAGATACAGCTTCCACAAATATGCTATAAAGAGCTTTATACCTAATCATTATTTACTAATTACACAGTTTAAAAAAATACACTCTTATAATAGGATTCAGTTATTAATAATGAAATTTAACAAAATGATATCAATGTTGCAAAGGTTAGGTACCTTTTCAGGTATATTATTCTGTCTACCCCTTGGCTTTATTTTTAACCAGATTAAGGCTCCTAAATTACAGAAGTATGACAGATTTTAGAAATTTAAAGCAAGGAAATATAAATTTAAAATAGTCAAATATATATTTAATGAATGTGCAACATTGACCAGGGAACTTGAAAAGTTCTTCTGGTTTTCCGTGTATGTGCCCTTTTGGCTGGAAAAATTCACTAAAATTATGCTTTTGAAAGAAAACGGGTTTTCCACAAAAATGTTTTAAGAAAGATTTTTTTATTTTCCAATGATTTTTTTTTTTCCATTTTTCACTGGAGAAAACTAGATTTACATACATGTTAGCAAGGTATTGTTCAGACATGCTGCTGTGGGAGATCCTGGGCATTGTAATCAGTACTTGTTATGCTTATTTTCTCATCTGCAGTTAAGACTACCACATAATCTCTACTTCCTCCGATCAACTATTGCCACTGTCTGGGATCATGAGCCCAGGGAGCAATCCTGATACACAGACAAAGGGTTGGGTTGGCACATTTGAGCACAAATCTCAAAGTCATTTCTTAGTTCTTTTTAATCTTTTCATTTTAAGTCGGGTGTCTTCAGGATTTTCAAATGGAGATGTTGATATGAAATCATAAACGTAAAATCTGGTCTTTTTTTTCTTTAATTTATAGTCTACCAAAGATGTTTTAATTACTTGAAAAATTTCTTCCCTTCACATTCTTCCTCCTACATCTATTTAA
>VZTF01009122.1:476304-562523 GCA_013397755.1 Cnemophilus loriae | reverse complement strand
TGGCCACCATCTGTAGGCCCTGGATATTAAAAATAATTATCAATGCAGTCCACAAAATGGAGGCCAATATATATAATGAAGAATATGCTTACACAGAAGACAGATGAGCTGTAAAGAAGCAAGATAATCCTGTACCTGCTGAAGCTTCTTCATATTTTTTTTTCTTTAGGACCAGCTTCAGTTTGAATGCCTGTCCATATCTGAATAGGCCTGAATTGAAACTAAGCATAAATAAAGCCAGAGGTCTGTAGTGAAATCTGATTGTTGTTTTTAACTTTTTCACAAGAAATTCTGCTATTGGCAGTTGTCATCTCCCTAGTGCAGATACACAGCTATAAATTTGGCAATTGGCACAGCTGAAGAGCCAGGACCCTCATGGCACGTGGGTTGTATTTGTTCACTTAAATGAATGGAGCTGAGAGGGAAAACCTCTGGACTTTAGGTTCTGGGAATAGCAATGCGCAAATGAATTTATTTTTGTTTTGGGAAAATTAAAATCCAGGGACAGTTGAGTGTTTAAATAGTTGATGCTCAGAATCTTTTGATCATGACTCCCATAAATTAAGATGCCAGAACAGATCCATGTGCATATGTATGTATCTAGTTTATGTATATGACGTATGTTCAGTGAAGCAAAACTGATGCAATGTAATGTGGAAAATTTTATAGTTCTAGTGATTTCTATGATGTGATACAGGCTGAGGTACTTAACACCTTCTTCGCCTCAGTCTTCAGCCTCACTAGGACCAGTTATTCTCACGGCAACTGGTCCCCTGAGCTGGTAGACAAGGTCAGAGAGCAAAATAGACCCCCTGAAATCCAGGAGGAAGTAGTTAGTGATTGGCAGAGCTATTTAGGTGGTCACAAGTCTTTGGGACTGGATAGGATCCATCCTAGAGTAATGAGGGAACTGTTGTAAGAGCTCTCTAAGCTGCTCTCCATCATTTATCATCAGTTGTGGCTAACTGGGGAGGTCCCAGACAACTGGAGGTTGGCCAGTGTGGTGCTCATCCACAAGAAGGGCTGGAAGAAGGGTCTGGGGAGCTATAGGCCTGTCAGCCTGACCTTGGTGCCTGGCAAATTTGTGGAACAGATCATCTTCAGTGGGGTCATACGGCACCTACAGGATGGCTAGGGGATCCGACCCAGCCAGCATGAGTTTAGGAGGGGCAGGACCTGCCTGATCAACANCTTGGCCAGCTTGATCTCCTTCTGTGACAGGGTGACCAACTCAGTTTATGAGGGAAATGCTGTGGATATTGTCTGCCTGGACTTCAGCAGAGCCATTGTGTCTCATAGCATTCTTCTGGAGAAGCTGCCAACCCACGGCTTGGACAGGTGCTCTCTTCTGTGGGTTAATAACTGGCTGGATGGCTGGGCCCACAAAGTGGTGGTGAACGGTGCTGCATCCAGCTGGCAGCCAGACACTGGTGGTGTCCCCCAGGGATCTGTGCTGGGACCTGTCCTGTTTAATATCTTTATTGATGATCTGGATGAGGGGATTTACCCTTGGTAAATTTGTGAATGACACCAAGTTGTATGGGAGGTTGTTCTGCTACAGGATGGGAGGGCTCTGGGAGGGACCTGGATTGGACCTTGATCGGCTGATACCAACGGCCTGAGGTTCAACAACACCAAGTCTTAGATCCTCCACTTGGGTCACAACAACCCCACGCAGAACTACAGGCTGGGGAAGAGTGGCTGGAAAGGGGCCCAGTGGAAGAGGATACTTTTTCTGAGATACCTGATAGAAGAGAAAGTTTTTTAAAGAAGCATGTTTTTAGGAGTAACAATATAAAAATGTACAGTTCCTGAATTGTGGGGCCCAAAACTGAACACAGCACTAGAGTCAAACCTATGTTTTGCATTTACACTTTAAAAAAAATTGTTTCTAAATTTACTCAAGACGTTTTTTGTGTTTAAGAGATTACTTAATGATAAAAAAGTTTGCAAATCATGGAAGACCCACTTAAAGCACTGCATACTGTCTATGTGCCTTAATTCAGGGCGTAAGTAAAGCTGTTTAACAGAGTTTGCAATATTTTTCTAACTTGGAGACTTCCTGTGGTTAGTGCCTATTTCAAAACTATATTTATCTTTCTTAACTAATTTTTCCATGAAGAAATATATGTGATGCTATAAGAATTAGGTTTTTCATTGTAAAATGTTGGCTTTTACTTCAAGGCTTTGGTCAGATCTTGTTTTGATAGGGAAAAAGTTATTTCAAACTGGTAGTAGAATGTTTATATGAGTGTTACTGAACACCTACTGCTAGCTTTCATTACTTTTCAAAGGAGTAACACCATACATCTTCTGCTGTGAATAACATAAGTTAAAATGGCCTCCAGCATCAAATAAATTGTGGATTAAACCTGGAGAGAAGGTGTTCTCTCTGATGAGAAACACTGTGGAATTTATAATGTGGCCAATCCTCCTTGAATACGATTCTTTAAAGCTAGGTCACTAATTAAGTCAGTAGATAATCCTGAAAAAAACGAAGAAGTAGTGAACACAAATCTAGGAAGCAAATTGAGTCACATTCCACAGGCAGTTTGAATGCACCTTTTCTGAGATACCTGAAAGAAGAGAAAGATTTTAGAGAAGTGTGTTTTTCAGAGTAACATTAATACAAATTCACAGTTGCAATTCAGTTTCCCATGGGCTTTTCAAAACATTCACTTTCTTCAGAATTCCAGTTCTTGGTTCGAAGTTATCAAATTCAAACACATCTATTAACAATTATTATTTTATTTTCAGTAGTACTTATTTCATAATTGTCATGTTATTTTAAACTCAGTCAAAAATCTTCTTTCTGTTATTTTATAGTACTATGCATTTTAAAAAGTGAGGGAACATTTTGAAGCTTTTCTTAGTTGTCCTAATTAATCTGAAAGCTCTTGCTAAGTCATAATTAATGTATTTTTAAAGAAAGAACTTCTGTGATGACTAGCCTTTTCAGATGAGATTTGTCATATGGAAAGTGAGGGCAGCCTTCAGTCCAGGGCATAAGGCAAGGTCGTGGTGGTGGGGCAGGTTAAGCCTGGAACACATGTCAAGTTTGGATGATGGTCACCAGCATCAGGCGCAGCTCAGTGTTTGCTAGGCAGGTCCACAGCAAGAAGAAGAATCCCAGGTTGAGCCAGGAAGTCACTTGATGGATCCTGGTCCAGGGTTGATGTGAAAATTTGTGTATGTGTACCTCAGAATGTAGACACGAGGGATCCTGTTGTGTTCATTGCTCATGTAAAGGCAGATCCAAGTTGGAAGCCTGTGCCTCATGGCTTCTGTTCTGTTTTGCGTAGCCTGTTTTATCATGGAATCACAGAATAAGCAAAATTGGAAGGAAACCATCAGGATCATCAAATCCAACTCCTGGGCCTGCGTAGGATGCCCCAAAAATCACAACGTAGGCCTGAGGGCATTGTCCAGAAACTTCTTGAACTCTGTCAGGCTGGGTGTTGTGACCACTACTCTGGGGAGCCTGTTCCAGTGCCCAACCACCGTCTGCTGTTTTTGAATGTGAACCAACATTTAGAATGTCAGAGCATTGGTAGCCAATCATGCAGGGAAAACACAGTCAGATCCATCAATCAGTCGGTCAGTCAAGTGACCCTAGTTTTGAAAATGGAACTTGGCTGGAGAAAAATCCAAAATAACGGTGTTTTTAGCAGAGGATGGACTGAATCTGACTAGTTGCTTTCTAACTTCCAAATTCTCGAGATTCTGGTGTCATTTACCCTGTGACTGTTAAAATGCAGTAAACATTGCTAGTCTTCTCAGTCCTTTCAAAGCATACCTGGAGATGCTCAAAGTACCTCCTCATGGTACTTGGAACTGTTTAATTTCTGCTACCCCTTGGATTTCATGAGAGCTGCCATCATGCGTTATAACAATACCAGATTCTAGCACTACTCCTCAGTTAACAGGCCCTTTTTTGTCTGAGCTCTGTTTAGACTCATGCAGTCTGACTTCACAAGGATGAAAGCGATGCTATATCTGGCATGCCCTTTCACTTTTGATAATTGTGTCTTAACCACTTAATCTTCTACAAACGTACCAAAAACCCACTTGATATAATAGTTCATTTGTATTCTCTGCTGTGAAACATATTACCAGCAGCTTAGTGATATAATTAAATTTCAGCATTAAGAGCAATATAATGAAAATTTAGCATAAATTTTAGCTCTGGAATTTTCACCTTTACTGTTTAAATGGTATTAATGCTTACTGATTTTGGAAAACTTGCATATATTTCTGAAGGAAGGGAGAATGTCTTTATATATAGTATGTAAAATGTAGCCTCATTTGAAATAACTGAGAAATTTCTATTAAATCAGGTCACCGATTTGAAAGAATATAGCTGCAAGTGTATTTGCTTTATTACTTCAAACTTTTGAGTGAACTCTTATGTCTATTGAATTTTGAATCTGAATTCTCTTTGAATTAAAAATTTCACTTTATAAATGCTTTATCTGTTTATACAATTCTAGTAGTAGATATGGTTTTATATTAAATATATAGTTATTTTAGATTAAGAAAATAATCTATACATACTTTAATGAAATGACATACTTATTATTGGAGAATAACGTCCTTTCATCTGACTTAATGTGATAGTTTTGTTATATGTGCTTATTTTCCTATTTCTGTTTTTTTCTTGGTTTTTTTGGGGTGGTGGTTTTCTTCTTTTTTTGTTGGTATTTTACTCTGGTAATCTGATTAACTGAAAAATTATCAAAAATAAAGTTTCATGTGATTTTGTGCTAAAATAGTTTTTGATATGTATGTGTTATAACTCCCAAAGTACTTATCTGTTTTTATCCTTACTATATCAGATTGATGGAATAACACATAATGGAGGCATGTTGATTGTATTTTTTTTGTGTGAAGTTACAAATGTGAGCTGCTGGTGCAGTTGTGAGCAGACACTGACGCTGGCAGTAATAGAACTCCTGAAAGAGGGCTGGGTGGGATATACCGTGAACAGGCCTTGACATCCTGAATTGGTCATGGGGTCACTTCTCCCCAGTGGGGACTGCCCACTTGCTAGCATTTGTCAACAGGAAAATGCTGAGGAAGGAGGTTCCCATAAAAGGAGCGTTATGGGTTTGGAAAGGGAAAAGAAAACTTTGTGGTGCTGTTGTTGTTATTATTGTCTAAGACTGGTACTATTGAAATTCCGGGAAGTGGCACTTTCATTCCTTTCCCCACCCCTTTTCTTTCCTTTTCTTTCCTTCTTTTCTTCTTTCTTTCTTTCTTTCTTTCTTTCTTTCTTTCTTTCTTTCTTTCTTTCTTTCTTTCTTTCTTTCTTTCTTTCTTTCTTTCTTTACAGGGTAGAGACAGAAAGGTTTGTCGTGTACTTTGGGTAAGTGCAGTGAACTGTGGTTTGTCCTCAGTGAACCAATGCTTTGTTTTACGAGTGGTTAGTTTGGACAGAATCCGTCAATAACTTCTTTTCCTCTCAGGAATCACGTCTTCTGTGTCTCTTCAGACAGTGCTTGCTTGCTTGCCCTTTGGTTTTTAATTTGATGGCATGGGTTTCTGGCTTGAAGGCTTATTTATGATTTGTGAATGATGAAAGTTATTACTGCATGACTCAGTGTTTGATATTCCTGTGCTTGATTGCAATAATGAATCCGTTGTCTTAAACTGCCAGAAATACAATTTGTCCCACACAAATGCCTGAGCTGACTAGAACTGTAGAGAAGTTTTCTGTGGTCAAAGATAAGCAGTTATCTTTTTTTTGAGTGACATACCTTTGGTTTATGTTAACACAAGTTATTGTGTCTGTTGGCATATTTTTTTGAATATGCAATAGACATGACATATTACCCTTTAAAAGAGATATTTCATGTTTGTTCATTGAAATTTTCTTCCAGAAAACATGGAAGATGCACAGGGATCTGAATTCATAAACCAACATTTAATAAGCTATATCAAAACCATCAGTCTGAAGGTGCATTCTTCATGCATCTTTCAGTAGTGGTTTTTCTTGCATTTTCAATGGGATGAACTTAAAACAATATAATTGAAAATTAACATCTGAGGAAATGAATGCAAGAAATATAATCTCTCTTTGTTTAAGTGATTTTGGATCATCCTTTAATGTTTTTATTCAAATACAAAGTAACAATAAATGTGATCTTAAATTTTTAGTATACAGTTCTATTTTTTTTTCCTTTGTGCTGTGTGCATGTGTGACTTAAAAGCCCTAGAACTATAAACTATAAAAAATAATCAGGAAACAAAGTTACTTCAGGAACAAAGGTTGGGGTTTTTTTGCAGATGAATGGAACACACTGATGTGTCTTTCCTAATTTATTATATCCTAATTTATTATAATTTATACCTTCTTTGTAGGTAATTGTTTTCATAATTTATTCATTAAATTCATCAGAATTCTGATGTCCTTCACATAGATGTGTATTTACTTACTAAGAAGAACCATCACTCAAAAAACCTCTTTTTTTCCTTTCCCAGGGTCAGTGTGGAAAATCAAATACTGAAATATGGATTTACTACTTGTGAGATTACTGTTTTGGAAAATGATGATCCTGGAGGGGTGTTTGAATTTTCTCCCTCTTCTAGAGGTCCCTACAGTATCAAGGTAGCTATCAGAGTAACATTTCTTAATCATTATGGACAGGTAAATCTTAGCAGAGTGCAAGTAAAATGCTGGATTTCCCTTTTTTACAGGAAGGGGATTCTGTGGAACTGCAGATTGTCCGCAGCAGAGGGAGCCTTGTCAGGCAGTTCCTGCGATACACTGTAGAACCAAGGGACAATAATGAGTTTTATGGAAGCACAGGAATTCTGGAATTCAAGCCTGGGGAAAGAGAGATCATAATTACTCTTTTGACAAGGATGGATGGGATTCCAGAGGTAGAAATGAAAATTTTCCTTTCTTCGAATTCACAGCATAACAGATTGTCACTTATTAAAATATAGGAAAATATATGGGAGCAGAACAAGTATGCGATGCTTTTCTACAGAATGTATTCCCAGTCTCCAAACCAGGGTTGCCTGGATAACTAGAAGATGTCTTTGCCTTTAATAGGCCTCAGTGGTTTTTTATTTTTTGTAAATTGAAACTTAACTTCTCATCCATGTAAGTTTTTGGCATCCATGACATTCTGTACTATAGAATGCCGCTGTTTAATTGAGCTCTGTATGAACAATCACTTTCTTTTTGTTTGTTTTTTGGCAAATACCTGCTAATTGAACTAAGTGCTCCTCAGTCTACACTAATGTTTGCTGTATAGATGCAAAGATGCAATACTTGTTTTAGTGTTCCATGATGCATCTTCTGTGAGTGTTTTTTCAAGAAATATATGAAGTACAAAGTCGCATTAGATTAATAATGCAAGCTGACAAATTCTTTTTTAATTAGCTTAATGTCAATTTTAATGTTTTAAATGTTTTAAAATCTTTGCTTTCACTGTTACAGATGACAAAGATGTACAAAACCATTGTGCATGTAGAAAATGTGTGTAATTTTCTTTTGTTGAAATTGTCCTCTCTTTCTGCTGAATAAATATTTTTATTCTTACTGAGTTTCCCTCTTCCAGCTGGATGAGACATATGCAGTTGTACTCAGTGGCTACAGTGAAATGTCAGGCAAGCTGGGGAATGCCACGAGGGTCAATATAACCATTTTGAAGAATGATGATCCACATGGTGTCATTCAGTTTCTACCTGATGAGCTGTCAGTAACAATAAAGGAAAGTAAAGGAGAAATTGTCTACGCTGGTAATTATTTTTACTAGAGTTACTGCTTTCTCTGCTGTCTGCTCCTGCAAGGCTACTTTCACCTACCTCACCTTCGTAGGACAATGCCTGACCTAGGAGTTTCCAAGGGGCTACAGTACCAGCATGATGAGCAGTGGAGATTAGGGCAGGGGAGGATGGGCCTTGAAAGCCACAGGGATCAATTCAGTAAAAATATACCTAGAGAATATATGAGACAGGAGGGACAGAGAACTGATTTATGTGCAAGGTACAGCCTGGTGTTAGTAGTTCTGTGTGGTGAGCGTGCGGCATTGGGTGCTATGTGAGAGAAGAATGAGCTAAATTTTCATATGTGTGACTTCAATTTATCTATCTCTATTGTATCAATAGAGTTGATACAAGTCTTACCTGCTGTAATGGTCTATCATTGTGTGGCCTTTTGTGTAGGGCATTCACATATTATTAGTTTTGCAAGAAGTGGATTTGCTTGCTGTTTCCTTTTTCTTTGTTTCAGCTTTGCCGACATTTTTCATTTTGACTTGTTTTTTTCTGGAGACACACACTGACTGTACATGTTTGCATTTTGTAGCCTCTTACAGAGTTGTAAGAAACCAAGGAAACTATGGCAATGTTAGTGTGTCCTGGATTGTTGACCCAGCATGTACCAATGACATCTATCCAGAACAAGGGACTATTTTCTTTGATAATCTGGAGTTTTCAAAAAATATCACGGTTTACTCTCTACCAGATGAGGTAATCATTTTTACAGTGTTTTTGTGTCAATATGTGGAATGAAGAGGAGGTGCTAAAACATTGCAATTTAAGAAACAGCTCTGCTTTTTAGGAAACTGATAGTTTTTTGTGAGAAAAATCAAAATGCTTGGGTAAAAGTGAGTTTACTTGAGCAAATCATAAAAGAATTTGAGACACTGTGCATATCTATTAAAAAAAATTAGAATCTGTTGGTAGTCAAGTGTGGTTAAATTATAATAAGTAAACCACTTATTTTGATTGCAAGAATCCTGATTTTATAGTTTCAATGCTGATATATTTGAAGTACGATAAGAAAGAATGAGAATAATTAGTAATAAAGGAATAAATAGATAAATAAATACAGCTGTAAAAATAAGTTACATGTATCAGCATTAGGAAACTGCAAGATAACTTTCGGATCATCTGTACAATAGTAAAGATGAGGGGATTTATTTACAAAGATTCTTGACTGATGATTATTTTTGTGTATATGTATGAACTGTATGTCATTTGTCATATGTATGTTATTTGTAATCCCTCTTGACACACTTGTGAATCGATAAATAAACAACAACATGCAGAAACCCTGGTTTGTTAACCTCCTCAGCTGTTCATTTTATTTCCTTCAGTGTTTTGTATGCAAGAAATTAATTTCTAAATACTTTGTCACCCAGGTACCTGAAGAGATGGAGGTATTCATAATCAGATTATTCAATGCCACTGATGGAGCCAGACTGGGCAATATAACCAGTGCATTTTTACAAATTACAAGGAATGATGATCCCATTTATTTTGCAGGTTAGTTTTACTGGTTTTAAATTTTGAATTCATATTCTACTTCAAACAGATTTTATTGACAGAGCAGGGTATTGAAAAATCTTAATCCTAGTGGAGCTGGTGTTATAAGATGCACTTTTTTTGTTTTTGTTGTATTGAATTTGCTTTTGCTTTTTTTTTTTTTTTACTTAAGAACTTTCTCTTATTTTATGTCGTTATTCTTGTTGATGGCTCTGGGACTGGTTAGGTGGCTAAGGACATCAAGATTCTCTTCTACCTGCAAGTATTTCCCTGCCTTTACTACATGTGCTTCCTCTTTCCCTGAGGTGAAGGATCCTCTTGTGGGGGATTAGGTGAATAGGCCACATGAAAGAAGCTCAGGCTTGAACTTGAATTTATTGCTTGTGTGTTTTCAGAACCTCTGACAGTGAGCATTACAGAAGGGAGCGTTGCAAACTTTACAGTCCTAAGGAATGGATCTACTGATGCTGTTGTTGCTGTTCAGTATATTACTGTTAATGGAGAAGCAACAGCTGAAGAGGGAGACTTTGTTCCCAGTGAAAAGGACAGTGTCATTCTGTTCAATGTCGGAGAAAGAGAGCAGAACTTATCTGTGTATATCAATGATGATGATACCCCTGAAACTGATGAAGCATTTTATATCTTCCTTTTGAATTCAACAGGTAAAAGTAATGATTTCATGTTTATTTAGTAACTTTCCTTTTTTCTCTATTTTTTACTAGCTTGTTCTTATAAAGCAATGTATAAATGCCAGGCATCATATGAATAAGGTTTGCATCAACATTTCTATAAAATTTCTGTACCGTGTGTTTGGATTTTGATCTTGAATTGTTTAAGTGGGAACAAAAATTAAATTATACAGCTGAAACTGTCCTGCAAAAATAACTTGAGTTAAAATCTCTTTCCAAATGCTCCAAATTAGATGGAGTTTTGACTTATCAATAAGAAAATATAAGTTAAATATAAGAAATAGGTAATTTTTCTCAATTATCTGAGTATGAGGTAGTTCTTGTGTTTCCTGAGGCCAGCTAGAATTCACTCTGATACCCAGCTCTATTACAGAGCACCAGCTTCATGGACACCATTGGACAAAGCCATACTTCTCCCTTCTTAAATTTTCTTTGGTGATCGCTTCCTACTTTACTATCTGTGTTCAGGATCTGCTGGTATTTTCTTTTACCATTCTCTTGGAAACTTATGATGCCTTTCCTCATGTCACACATTCCTACCACAATGGGCAAAATACAGAATATTTCTAGATAAATTCCTGAAAGAAAGAAAAAGTATTTATTATTTTTCTTTCTATGATCTGTTGCATATATTGGCTTTGATTGTTACATCCCTTTTGAAAATTATGTTGGACTGTTGTACCTCTGAGAAAATACAACTAGATGTATATGAAGTTAAAACCATGAACAGATTGTTCACTTTGTAATAAAAACAAGTCTAAGTGCTTTTGAAAAGGGTGAAAACTAGGATGGGGATGGAAACATGATGTCCATATTTGTGGACATAAAGAAGTTTTGAAATGTCCCTACTATGCTAACGTACACACAGAAAACCTACTAGCTTCCACCTTACTTCACAGGTATCTTGTATTTTTTCCTTTCAGATAGGCTGTGATATGGGTATGACTAATCTCTTAAGAGATTGTTGTTGCCTTGTATTTAGTTAAAGTGCAGTATTTCTGTTGTAGGTCTAAAGGAGAGCTGGGATCTCTGAATACGTGTCTTTTTCTTTTGACTTGGCCAACTGATCAAACATGAAGTACTACCTCTCATACAATCCTTTCTTCTCAGAATTGCATCATCTCTGGTCATGTCATATTTTTTTTCTTCAAATCTACATTCTTGCTCTCTGCTTTAGATGCTGCTTACATATTTTTACTCTGATTTGTCTGTTAATGAATATCTCAAATATTGGTTTTCACTGATTGTTTTATCACTGCTTGTTTCTTTCTTTGCATGAAAGCTGTTGGTGTGAGAAGAAAATATATTCAATTTTAGAGTTACCTCCATTTCTGATTCCAGTTTTGATAAAATTATTCACTCTCTTTTTAGGAGATACTGTTATCTTTAGTGCTGGAGTGGCTACAGTTATTATTGAAGCAAATGATGATCCAAATGGAATTTTCTCCTTAGAACCTCTAGAGAAGCCAGTGGAAGAAGGAAAAAGTAATTTTTTTTTGTAAGTAACTTTTAAATAATATTGTTGCCCCTTTTTTGAGCACACGCATGTATGTGTTGATGTTTGCATTACTTTATGGATAGTACTTTGATCTAATCCTATTTTTTGCATTGCTAAAATTGATTAAAAAAAAATAGATCCACCAAATTTTAGATTAAATTATTTGCAGACATATTGAAGATCAACAAAACATCAAACATCAACTCTTATGTTATCAAGTAGACTGTGCATTTTAAAATGTGTACAGAATTCCTGTTAAAATATAAACAAATAAGATTACAACATAGGGGTTTTTTTAATATTTTCCCACAAATAAGATTACAGCATAAGGGTTTTTGTTATATTTTCACAAGAGTGTAGATACAGAAGTATCAAGATGAATGAGCAGAATATAACCTGGACCAATAGGGAAGTAAAAAATCTTTTCAAAATACAGCTAAATACAACAATGTGGTTGTTCATTTTTTTTTGCACCCTACTTTGAAGTCTTACCCTACAAACAACCTATATTACTGTATTCTTTCTGTTGGTTTGTTTTTTTTCTATCTGTAAATTACAGATGGAAGCCTATGCTCAAAGTCCAGATGTGCCTTTCTTCTAGGCTGAATATATTTTTCTGTAGTCTGACCTGTAGCTTCTGGGATGCATTCAGGAAGGGGAAGGGTTAAGAAATTAATTTTCATGGCATCTTACCTTTTCATGTTCCTAAAGTCAGAATGTGGCTATAAATTGACAAAAATACTGATTTTCAACAAGCAAATTCTAGACAGGGTATGAAGAGACATATGTGCACAGTGAATCTGACAGTGTGAACCATTAGAGAAGAGGCTTTTTCACAATTGCTTAATTATCTTTTATATATTTTTATTTGATTTGATTGTTTGCGTTAAGGCCTTGAAATGTGTCTAGATGCCTATGACTGTGAGTTAGATCTTTGTGCTTGTGTTGTGCATCTGAAAAATTAAAATCCATGTTAAAAGAGTATATTAAATATATATTCTGTGGTTGGTTTTGTTATGCTGCTCTTTGGGGTTTTTTTGGTCCTTAATAATATATTTTTTTTTAATCAATGGTGTAAAGAGTGATAATTTGAACTAAACACATTTATATACAGGTGCTTTATGGAAGCACATGACACCGAGGTCACCAGCGTCTGAGGACCTTGCTTAGTCCTTATTGATAAAATGTATTTACTAGGAAACTGTCTCTTCCATACCCTCAAAAGAATTTGACTTTTATTTAGTACATAAGAAAAGGGTCAGACTAGTTTATAATCTAGGCAGTGAGAACACCTATGGCAGCACTGAGCTTTAAAGTGAGTAACTGGAGTTACTGCAACAGCGCTTCACTGCTGGAATAGAATGCCCTGCTTAATAAAAACAAAAGGAAACCTTCTGAAGCAGTAAAAACATAATTATGTTTCTGTGCCTAGACTGCTTTACTGACCTGATTTTTCAGACTTGTATAAAATGCTTTAAACAGCTTTTTTTGCTTTTTACTGCACAAACAGAAGTACTCTTTTTGTATGTAAACATATTTTGTTAATAAAGGAACTATGTTCTTCAGCTTTTATTTAAAACACCTTTTGGAAATTGGTGAAATTATGTTACCAGATAGTTGTGCACATGAATAAAAACTTTTTTGTATTTACTAAATTCTTAATATGGAATAATCACAGATTTGTGAAGGACCTAGTATATAACCCAAATTAAATACCAAAATAGAAAAGTTTAAGGAGCCTTGATGGTTAAAGGAAAAAATATTTGTAGTGAAATGCCTTCTCTTTCTTCTCTAAGACTGGCCAGTTAACTCAATTTTTAATGTTAATTTGCTGAACTATACATTCGTTTTTATTATTAAAAAATAGAAGTTCATGACAAACTGATGTTCATCTAAACAGTACTATTTTGCATGTACCTTCATTGATTACTTTCTTTCTAAGATGTCTGTGGTATACCTGGGTATAGAATTATATGGTGAAATTGCAGGCCCTCTAAGAGGATTGTATTATTGTTCATGGTTCTATTTGTTATTTGTGGTTATTTAGAACAATGCATATTATTTCCCACAGTAAGAATGATTAGTCCATGTTTTCCATTGTTAATGGAGAAGGCTGATGCATACCTGCCAGGACATTCACTCTTTCTGTATCTCTGAACAGGATTTTGAGACATAGAGGACACTTTGGGAATGTCTCATTAATCTGGCAGCTGTTTCATAATGACTCTACACTGAAGCCAGGAGAAGAGTTCTATGAAACTTATGGGACTGTGTACTTCATGGATGGTGAAGGATCAAAGCCGATAGTGCTCCATGCTGTTTCAGATAAAATTCCTGAATTCAATGAATTTTACATTTTAAAGTTGGTGAATGTTTCAGGTATTGTCTTCCATATAACCATTCCCTTCCTATCTGGTAGAAAATAATTATATTTAATCAATCAAAAAGAAAACAGTCCTGGAAAGAGCTTTGCCTCGATGCCTATGTCATCCTATACTTTTCTGGTGAGATTTTGGGTTTTGTTTTTCATTTATTCTTTAATTTAGGTATATGAACACAGTTTTGGAATCTGGCCTTTAAAAAGGATGCCTTTTGGTGATTTCAGAGATGTAGAGCTTTGTGTAGAGCTGACAAAATGAAGGTATTGAAGGTTATGCATATCTACCATAATGGAGATTGGCTGGTTTGTTTGCTTTTTTCTAGAAATTTCTGTAAAATACAAATAGTTACCACTTCGTATCACTTAAATTACAACTGCTACAGGCCTGCTACTGAGTAGAGTTCCAAATCTGCTGGACTCCTTCCACCTCAGTACTATTTATGGTCTTCTGTGCCGAGATACAACTGAAAATATGTTGACATTTCCGTAAGTGAAATCCGTATGCATGTACAGAAGATTTCCTACTTAATGGTGCATGGAGGCTCTACATTCATACCATGATCTTCTTACTGTGGAGAAGTAGGTGACTAATGGCAGGACTTAGGAACGGTTTTAACACACAACTGATTACTGATTTTGCAGGGTAATCTCTGCTTATTTGGAGGCAATGAACCATATGTTGCCATTTCATAGTTCTGTAAATCTTGGAGTAAAATGAGAAATGAATTTAACTCCATGTTTTTCAAAAGCAACCTGTCTCATTACTAATACAGAATGTATGGAGCTAATCTTGTTTTAACTGCAAGGCAGTTATATTCTGCAATTGAAAAATAACATGACTTGCTTTCTATGAAAATGTTCTCTATAGTGTTTTAAAACCAATACAGTTAATTTATGTCAATCCTAAACTGGAGAAATTTTTAAGAGCTCAGAGACTCTTTAAAGAAGACTTAGACCTATTTAAAAAGGTATTTTGTTTAAAAATTTTAAAATAGTAAGTAACATTTTTCAGACCAGTAACTTTTACTCTTAACTTCCATTATATAGGTGGGTCTCCTGGTCCTGGTGGGAAGTTGTCTGAAACAAGCCTTGCTGTAACTGTGATGATCCCTTTCAACGATGACCCTTTTGGAGTCTTCGTGATAGATCCAGAGAGTCAGGACAGAGAGATAGCAGAAGATGTTCTTTCTGAAGATGATCTTTCCTATATTACAAACTTCACCATCTGGAGGCAACAAGGCACTTTTGGTGTTGTCCGTTTAGGTTGGGAAATACTGTCCAGTACGTTTCAAGCTGGATTACCATCAATGGTAGACTTCTTGTTGCTGGGATCATTTCCAAGTTCAGTACAATCTCAGCCCCACATGAGACGCCATCACAGTGGAACAGACGCTTTGTATTTCAGTGGAAAAGAGGATGCATTTGGAATTATTGGTCTGGAATACCCATACAATGGAAATACTGCAGTAACTAATTTTACATTTTCAGCATGGTTAATTCCTAATGCCAATACTGATGGTTATATAGTTGAAAAGGATGATGGTAATGGGACCTTATATTATGGTGTGAAAATCCAAACAAATGATTCTTATGTTTCTGTAGTGCTTCATTATACAGCACTAGGATCCAATATGACATATATAGCCAAAGCAGCAGTCCTGAAATATCTGGATGAAAGTACTTGGGTTCACGTTCTGATTACTCTGGATGAAAGTATAATTGAATTTTACATGGATGGAATTCCAGTTCTAGGAGGAATTAAGAGCCTTAAAGGAGAAGCAATTGCTGATGGTGAGCCAATAGGTTGTATTATTTTTCTTCATATGTGAAGTTCTGCAAAATATGGAAGAGTCTAACTCCTTGAAAGATGTATGCAAGATTCGGAATTTATTATATCTGATCAGTTAGTTAAAAGCAATGCGTAGAATATTCTGGGAATTTTCAAAAGCCATATAAATGGAAATAAGAGCTGGGAAATTTTCAAAAAGCATCAGAACTGTAAAAGAGCTTGGATTGCAATATTTTTGAAAATAATAATTAATAATTACATTTCTATATGTATGCTTATCATGTACACATATAATTATAGATATTTATAATAATAATTTTCATTAGATTTACAGTACTGTGGCTAAGAAAGAATTTTTCCTCTTGATTTCTGAGACAAAATACAACAATGTTTTTGATTCTAGTTGTGTATTATATTACAGCTAAACCAGTGTTTTGTAAGCAATAGAATTTTTCATGGTTTAGATTTACTTAAGCATGTATTTACATGGTATATGAAAATTTTGCCCATATGTTTAATGATGTCCCAAATAACATTAGCATGTGTACTTCAGTTCCTCTAACGCGATATTCCCAGATGTGGCTTTAGTCATATGTAACCATTATGGGCTTTTACACTCAACTAGCATAGCAGTGAGCATCACAATAATTCCTTTATAAAGTCAGGTATTGTATGGTGGGAATACATTTCCATTTACTCTTTCTTTTGAAGTTCCTCACTCTTCCATGTATTTTTTTCTCATAGCACTAATCTCCATCCTTTTCCTTTCTTTCTCTCCCCATCAGTTTCACAGGTTTTCTTTCATGGGGATAGGCAGTGAAAGATTATCAAATTCTTGAATCTCCTCTGTAATCAAAGAAGGAAGATTAAAAAAAACATGCAGTGATGTTAAATGCCTATACATCTATATGCATATATGTGCACAAATATAAAGAGAGCATAAAGAGGAGACTTTTTTAATTCTTGAGTGTAGGATTTTATTTCTGCCTTTAATTTCCTGGTAGTTGAAGTCTAAGAAATTTAGCCTCTATAAAAAAGTTGTTCCTCTGCAACAAAGTAGTGCCCCTGCCATTAATAACTGCCATCACATATGCAGTACTGTGGCTGAGAAAGGATTTTTTTCCCCTCAGTTTCTAAAACAAGGATTTGTGAAATGCAGTAAGGCTTTTGTTGCTAGAAGGATATGCCTGAGTCATTGCAGATTTTCATATTAGTGGAGATGACGTGTGCTCTGTCTGGAGATACTGCAAGTATAAGCTAAGGATTTAATCTCTCTCCATTTAATGTTTGATACTAGAGTGGGTACTCTAGCCTGGCTTTTCTCACCATCTTCTGCCTTGTGTCTTGGGACCATTAGCAGTTGTTGTGGTTGCTGGTTTCTAGAAGTGACACTCAGTGGCACATTTCCTTCGAAAACCAGAAAACGGCTGAAGAGATACGTTCTATATGTTTTAGAGTGATAGGAATGAGTATGAGCTACCAGCTTGGTATATTTGTGAGAAAGGGAACTGTCGTCCTCTGACTTGCTGAGTAGGACAATTGTTTGGAGAGAAAGAAATGTTAAAACAGTTGTAAAAAGTGCTTGGAACTTGGGGTACATTTCTGAAGCCCCTTTTCCAGTGCATTAGGGTACAAGCATGTCCAGTGTGGCTAATACTCTGATCATCAGAATGGATTCACTGTCCTAGCAGAGGACACATTAAGTATACAAAGATACAAAATTAGCAAAGCAAGTGTTTGGAAAAATGAAAGTGAGATGGGCTGCAGCTGGGCTCTGAAAATTTTTAATGGAAAGAGAGAAGTTTCCAAGATTCATTAAGATAAGGGATGATGACAATATGCAGATAGAATTAGTAGGATTAAAAACATGAACGGTCTAGGAAGGGATTATTTGACCTGTAATGATCTACCTGTAACACTGAGATGAGGCTTCAGGAACCTCCCAGTCTACATTTCAAGATCAATATGATTACTAACCCAGGGACAGTAAACAATTTACCATAGATTTTTTAAATAATTACATATATTAGCTATTTCAAAACAAAAACCCAATAACATGAGAAAAATTCTAATTTTCTTCTCAGGTCCAGGAATAGTGAGAATTGGAGCAGGAATCAATGGCAACAGCAGGTACACAGGTCTAATGCAGGATGTAAGGCTTTATGAGAGAAAATTGACACAAGCAGAAATCTACGAACTCCATGCAACTCCTGCAAAGAGTGACGTACACCCTGTCTCTGGGTATCTGGAGTATTGGCAAGGAGAAACCAATAAATCATTCATTGTGTCTGCAAAGGATGACGAAGAGGAAGAAGGAGAGGAGTTATTCATCCTAAAGCTCATTTCTGTGTGTGGTGGAGCTCGAATTTCACAAGAAAACACAACAGCAAGATTAAGAATACAGAAAAGTGATAATGCTAATGGTTTGTTTGGCTTCACTGGAGCATGTATTCCTGAGGTAGGATGTTCATAAGGAAAACTACATGAGAAATTTTAGACACAGTCGAACGAATGGCAAGGCTAACTTACCTTTGAAGGGCCTTGATTCCACATTGTTAGTTTTTGTAGTTAAGCAAAGTTTTCTAGAATTTAGAATTGTGTAAGTTCTGTTAATACAGCTTCAGTCACACTGGCATTTGCAATATCACTTTTTTTTTTAAATCCCCCCAAATTATTTTTATTAAGAAAATTTATTTTATTACATAAACTGAAGACTAAGGCTTAAAATTTCCTAGAACAGTTTTTTTCCTGTACTTCTGTAACTTCTGAGACTGTAACTGATGCCGTCCTGGAGAGAGTTCATTTTCTTCTCAGTATCTGCCACAGTTCTGTGTTTTGGATTCGGGGTGAGAATAATGTTGATAACACAAAGATGGTTTGTCTGTTGCTAAGTAGGGCTTCACCTGAGTCAAAGACTTTTCTGTGTCTCATGCTCTGCTAGCGAGGAGCTGCACAAAAAGCTGGGAAGGAGCATGTCCAGGACAGCTGACCTGAACTGGCCAAAAGAACATTCCATACCATAGAATGTCATGTCCAGTGCATGAACTGGGGTAGTTACCTGGAAAGCAGTTGGGCATTGTTTGGAAATGGGCTGGGTAGTGGCCAGCAAGTGGTGAGCGATTGTGCTGTGCAGCACTTGTTTCTCCTGGGATCTGTTACAGTCTCTCCCTCCCTTATAATTAAATCATCATAAATCATCATCATCATCATCATCATCATCATCATATTTGATATGAATTCACTTGATACTAGCTGGAAGTTGCTGTTTTTAAACATTAAATTTTCTATGGTGGTGGCCACCATATATGCAGTATATAAACTTGAATCTTTTTTAGAGGTGACTGAAATAAAAATAATTAATTTTTTGGTTTTTAATCATTTATAAGGGAGAAAGACACGATACCTGTTTCTATTATTATTAGATTATTTTGGTAACAGAATCTCATAATGCTTTCCAATTTGGGAACTCTTATGACCTCTTAAGTACATCCTTTCTATCTGAAGTCCTTATGATGTGTTTGAAGGCAACCATCTTACCTGACTGATGCTAGTTTTCAGTTCAGTTCAGTTTGCTTTCCAGGTGCCTACCATCTGCTACCATAATAGATTCCTTCAGTTTCAAATGCCACTGATAATTCTGTGATGCCATAGATCAGCAACCAACCGTGAAGCAAAATTAAAAATTTATGTGGCATGTTAATTGTTTCACCTTTATCTTACAGCATTGTTTTATCAGTACTTTAATTTCCTTATGTCCTAATGTCCTAATTTCCTTATATCTGTCTGTTAAGCAGCTGAAGGCACATTCAGTATCTGCACTGTGTTATACAGCAGCTCTGAAATTTATCTAATGCTTAAGATAGCTTTAGCTTTTCTGATAACTTTCAAATAAAATTATTTTCTATTTTTATTTGATGATCATAATTTTTAATATACTTGGCCAGTATCAATACCTGATTTGTTCCAAAAGTGTGAAATCGTTGCTGCTGAAGGCATATTCTTTGTGAAGACAGACTCGCAAAGAGTACTGTAGCACAAAAAGCTTTTCAGTTTTTCCTGAATGATAATAGTATAGTTTAGTTTAAATGTATCCATTTTGTTTTCCATAGTGTTTTTAGTCAAGTAAAGGAGGAATCCAAATCCTTTTTTAAATTAAAATTAAAATAATTGACATTAAAATAAAGCAATAGAGTCATCTGATTTTGACATATATATGTCAAACATATTGATTCTGTTTTTGTGTCCAGAAGAAGCAACAGGGTACAGTCACTGGCTGACCTCAGGGAGATGCTAGAAGCTATTGCAATTTCCATTAAGATTGTCCTGACCACCATGAAGTTCAGTCTCAGCTTCCTATCACTCCAAAAGTGCTGAAAGTAACATGACAGCAATAAAAAAATTGCTAAACATTTGAATAGCATTAGATAATTAAATCTTTTACATTTATTCCTTTGATTTACCTTGATCGTACCAAATATGTCAATTTCTTGCTTTCTTCCAGGCTGCTGATGAAGGTTCCACTATATCCTGTGTCGTGGAGCGCACAAGGGGAGCCCTAGACTATGTGTATATAAATTACATTATCTCACAGGTTGATTCCAGGGGCATTAATTACTCTGTTAGCGATTTTTCTAACAGCAGTGGCACTATCACATTCCTTCCTTGGCAGAGATCAGAGGTAAACCCTACCTTCCTATTAACTATTCATCCTGTCCTTTGCAAACCTGCTGGAAAACACCTTCTGAGGATGCTTGACTGGTTTTCATACTAAAGAGTCTTTCCTTCACATGGCTTTTATTACATTTTGCAGGGGTTTTTTCATCTTTGACATTTAACAAGTGATAGGATGGACGCCTGTATATCTGTGTGCATCTCACTTCAGGTGTTACTGTGCATGCGTGAATGCTTAAATGCACATAATTGCACATTTAATGCACGTTAAATATGTTTACATATATGTATATATTAAATCTATGTATATCTATATGTATACTTCAAGCATAGGTAGTCCTGTGCTTGAATAGTGGATCCAGTGGCTTTTGGAGTATGATAAGGTTTTGATCTGAGTTTTGGAGATCAGTTTTATCTCCACAACAATTAAATAGACAGCAGTCAACTTCACTGCTGTAATCAGATGTCTTGCAACTGTTTGCCACATTCTGTCTCCTTTGATTAATCTGTTTCTGTGAATTTGACTGCAACCCACAGCATGGGAATTTCACTTTTATTTGAAGAAGAGGTGTGGGACCACAATACTGTAGGAAGTTCGTATATGTTTTCTGTTAGTGTTTGTTAAATAGAAAGGGTGGATTCATAGTAGAAAATACTGTCTTTAATTTCACTTCTATCAGTATCTATCTCTGTGACTTCTGCTGAAGTCAGTAGGGACTGAGTGAAACCTACTGACATAATTTGAAAAAATCCCAGTGACTTACTTAGAACTGTAGATCTGATACCAGTTAAACAATGTAACTGATTACAGCTTGGCAAAAACTTGTGATCTTAGAAAATAGTATGTTCCTGGCACAGTTTATTCAGCTTTAATTCTCTACTGAATTGTGTTACTGCATTACATACAATCATTTAAAGTGAAATTTGCCAAGCTCTTCCAGTCTGGCAGCATGTATGAGGCCTGACTTATTTTATATAGTGGCAGAAAAGACCTGGTAAACCCTACTGTTCTATTGCTGTGTGGTCCAATATACAGTCTACATACAGAGGACCTAATGGTCATGGCCCTAAGAAACAGACTGGGAGCAATTGCTCATCAGGTGAAAAATCTTAAGACAATTTCCAGTGACATTTTTAAAGTACTCATTCCCATGGCTCTAAATATGGTCAGCTACCTAAAATTTTTCTCCTATATGTTTGTCAAATCTTATCACAATATATAGAGAGTTGGAATTTTCTGAGATTAATATATTAGCCTATGCAGAGCAGATTAGGTTACCTGAGAGTATGATCTGTAATCTTGGGTGTCAGGTAGCACAAAAAACTCACTTCACTCACTCTCTAAATTAGATTAATCATTGTAAGGTCTCTGACAGCTTGGTAAAGATGTTTTCAGAATTGGTATTCTAAAATTATTGTAGAAATTAGGTTAAATTACATGGAGGGCAAAAATGTTCTCTACAATACTTTCTGAACTCACAGCAGATACAGCTGATTGACTAAAAACTTAATTGTTTAAAGGGTCATAAAACTCTTAAGGAATGTATGCTGCATAGTTTGATTTCTCCATGATTTGGTCCTTCTCTAGGTCTTAAATTTGCATGTTATTGATGATGACATTCCGGAGCTAAATGAATATTTCCGTGTGACATTAGTCTCTGCAGTGTCTGGAGATGGAAAACTAGGTTCAACTCCTACCAGTGGAGCAAGTATAGATCCAGAAAAGGAAACTACTGATATCAGCATTAAAGCCAGTGACCACCCATATGGTAACAATGTTGAAGATGATACAGTCTTATTGCAGATTTATGTATACTTCTAGCTCAAGAGGTAAAAATTTGCCTAGCCTAGATAGATGAGGAAGCAATGCCAAGTATTACACTTTATCTAACTTGAGATTAATTCATAATTTTTATACAAGAACGAAAGTCAAATTACTTACTCTTGAGAATACCACAAAAAAGGCAGTAAAACTGCCTGGACCAAATATGTGATCATCCCCTCTTGCAAGCAAACCAAATTGCATGTTGTTGCTTTCATGCCAGTTTTTGTGAAATGAGAATTTGTAATGGAGAGAGACATTTAAGCATGCTTATTATTATACCAATAAGTACCCAATATTATGACATATTTGGGTTCTTTTGGGAAGAGTTGAATTCAGCCTTCTGATATGGTTTTCTTAAGACTAACATGAATGTCAGTGAGAGAGGGAATGGTACATCACACATTCCTGGAAATAGCATGATTGAGTCCTAAAGGCATATTAATATTTTTTTATTTAATGAACATTAAATATAGATATTATAAATATTTTTGTTTCAATTTATAATTATAATTTGAATTTGGTATGAGAAGCCATGTTAATAATAATTTTTGTCTTTCAGGTCTACTGCAGTTCTCGGTGGGGCCACCTCCTCAGCCCAGTGATGGAATGATTCTGCCAGCCTCTGCTGTGCCCCACATTACTGTTAAAGAAGAAGTTGGACACATCAGATTATTGGTAGTTCGTGCACAAGGGCTTCTTGGAACAGTTCTTATGGAATACAGGACAATACCACTTACAGCTTTCAGTCCTAGAGATTATCAGGTATGGCAATTGCCAAGGTTTGTAATTATTTTAGAATTTAATTAGAGCTATTTGTCCTGGAAGTAGCCATCAGTTTCAATATTTTAGCTCAGCTGTGATTCTTTTCACAGAAACAGTTTGTTTTATATGGTGTTGTGATAGAGAGATGCATAGTACTCTCTATAAAAATAGAAATTACTATGTGCCTTTTGCCTTCTTTCTGTGCAGCATGTTGTGTTTCCCAAGAAAAGTGTCTGGGTTTCATTTTGATATCCTTAAGAAAATTGTCAGTGCACCAAGAATGGATATTTCCTATTGTTTCTAAGTATATCAGACTTTATATGAGCACACGGGTGCATGTGCAGGTGAAGATTATGTTTATACGCACTAGGATTTGTATATATTCAACAACTCAGCTTATATGTATCTGTTTGCTTGTCTGACTGCTGTTTGTGCAGAAAAATGTAGATAAATGAAGATGCTCATAATTTAGTGAATTTGTATTGCTATTTCTTATAACAAAGACTCAGCAGATTTTTTTAAAGTTAAAGTGAAGAAAAGTAGATGTTTTGACAAAGACAAAAAAGAATTGAGGTTGTATTTCTTTTTTCATTTGGATGGAAACATTAAACTTGAACAAAACTGTGAAGACCTGTCATATTTCAGGCTGTTTGGGGCTCAATGGAATTTCAGCCTGGAGAAAGATACAAGTACATTACTGTTAACATCACTGACAATTCTATTCCTGAACTAGAAAAAACTTTTAAAGTGGAGCTGTTGAACCCAGAGGGAGGAGGTAAGGCACATACATCAAACCACCGGTTGTATTTTTGTGATCTTTACTCACCCCTTGAAATCTATCCTTGTGAACTATTTCCATGTTGTTTCTAAAGACACACCCTCCAAACAGCAGCAATTCTTTTTAGGAAAGAACTGTCCTTCAGATATTTCTGGTAATCACTGCTGTAAACCACCAGATCTCAAGGGAAGTATATTACTACCATGCATTAGGTCATTCAAACGCAATTGCTGCTTTCTAAATTACATAGTTCCATAGTTGGTAGAGAGAACTAAAGTAACATAAAAAAGAATTTTCTTTTTTTTTTAAGTTGTCCATATTTAAGGTTTAACAGCCAAAGGTGTGCTTTTTATCTACCACTTGAGTGAAATTGGAGGAATTGCAATAAACTGGCTCATAACTAATTCAAATGGATTATAGCATTAGAAAATTGTGGGTTTTGAGATGCCTGGGGAGTTTAGCTGAGTTGGAGGACTAGCTAGAAGCTAGTGTAAATTCTGCTGTGAGGTTTTAATCTTACAACTGTTGGCAAGTATCAGTGCTCCTGCCACATAAAATCACTTTTGTTTTACAGAATGTATTTCCATTGCAAAATATTTTTAAGGGAGTTTACAAAGCTGGTTGGAGGAAAAGAAGTAATTCAAAATATTGAGAGCCATAAAGTGCCTTTTTAACTGATATTATTTTTCTAAGCAATTCAGAATTGCAAATGTGATGCCTTCTGAAAAGTTAGATCATATTAATTCGAATGTCTGAGCTACAGTGTGGCACTATGGTGCTATTCTAGGATCCTTTTGATAAAAATTTCAGAGCTTTCATGCATGTGGAATTTTTGGTCAAGTAGTTGTTTCAGTCAAATTAACTTTTCTCTTTGACTTTTTTTGGTTAGAAAACTTATAGCTAACTTTAGTAATTTGCTAGAGGCACATACCCCATTATCTTTTTGAGCTTTCCAACACTATTGCAAGCACAAAACTTAGGGTAAAGGCTCCATCAGTTAAGCTGCCAATTTTTTCAACTTTCTGACACAAGTTTTTGATTTGTGAGGAAATGTTAGAATAAGAGAGTTTGACAGGGTCTAACCACTACTTCCCTCTCCCCCCTACTCCTTTTCTAATTTCTCCATTAGGATTGAGAAAGAGAGAACACAGAGGGAAAGGGGGAAAAAAAAAGATAACAGAAAGTTGTATGTGGTTTTTTTTTTCCTTCTGACTTCCTTTTGCTCTTTCCAGTGCAATAAATCAAACAAGAGGTGGCATATTCAATATTTTTTCTAGTTTTTATCAGAAATTCTGTATACTTTCATTTTGAAAATTGACACTTTCCTAGAATACGTCTCTGTCTTTTTGTGCTGTCCAGAAATGTTTAAATTACTTTCTGCTTTCCTTTTATTTATAAATGTATATATGTGTATATATCTGTGTCTGTCATCTTAAAGTTGCTGAGCTCTTTAGAAATGATGGAAGTGGTAGTGGTGATGGCAACATGGATTTCTTCCTTTCAACTGTCCCTCAACATGGTAAGCTTTTTTGATTAATCCTGTATTTTACTTATAATTGTAATGGCTGTCATAAATTACTATGCTTGATACAACTTTCTTTACATGCAGTTAGAGCTTATTAATTTAGATTTAACATAAACTTCTATCAAAAACATTATTTTCCATTTTAATTTAGGTGTAATTTCACTAGCGGTCAGTGTTTAGCGTAAAGCAGGGAACAACAGATTCTTATATAATTAAAACTATATGGTTGTAAAACACAATACAGTAATTGCAGAATTAAAGTTTACAAAAGTATCTTTGTCTGAACATTGTCAAATTTTCCTGGGAGAAAAAAGCGAAAAATCTATAGTTTTAAATTGAAGGTAATTTTAAAACTACCTGATTGTATGCTTTGATACATTCTATGTATAATTTTGATCCCTTCATGGCAAAAATACTCTTAAAGAAAAGTAAGTGGTATTAGATTTTTTAATGAAATAATTTGATTTTTTCATTTTTCCTCTTTCACTTCTTCAAGTTTGTGTTTATGTCATGATATGCAGAAAGAAATAATAATTTAATAATGAAAAAAAAAAACAACCAGATGAAGAAACAACAGACTATATGGGAAAACCCTATGCATATAAGACTTCAAATTAAAACCTCCAGACATAAAAATGTTATATGAGCACCCATTATGCCAATAGAGTAATATGTTTTCTTTTTTTTTCTTCTTTTTTCTTTTTTTTTTTGTTTTTGTTCTGGTTTTGTTTTGTTTTGTTTTGTTTTCTTTGACATTCTGTTTCCCTTTTACTTGTTTCCAGAAATGGTTTTCTTAAGTGCCAGGCTGTTTTTCTGTCTGAGCAGCAAGTTATGTCACCCAAGACAATATCTTTAGAAGCAGGATTTACTTGATTTGGTGGGGATTTTTTGGTTATTTTTTTGTCTTTTATTCCAGTTTATGTTACGATGAGACCTGCATTCATCTTGTCTTTCTGTTTATACTGTGGTTTACCATATAGCTCCTCGCTGTCCTAAATGCTGCTCCATTTTCCTTCATTAAACCTGTAATTGTATTTTGATTCGTCCTTTAAAATATTTTTTTTTTTTTTGTTGCATAGTTCCATAGAAGGACTGAGAGGACTGCCTTACTGAAAGTCAGTTCCTTTACCATACAGAGAGTTACCATGTGTTTGAAAAAGAAAAAAAAACAAAGACAAACAGCACAAATACTTCAGTCATACTTTCTTTTGTATTTTTGTAGCATATTTCTTTAGGTGTTTTCTTTTGTGTAAGAGAACATGAGAGATAAAAATAATCCTTTTTGGAACTTGCATTTAACAGCTAGCTTGGGAATTGCATCCCACATCCTTGTGACTATTGAGGCTTCTGATGATGCTCATGGTGTGTTTGAGTTCAGTGCTGAGTCCCTCTCAGTGAATGGAACTGAGCCCGAAGATGGAGACAGCAATGTTGTGCTGCAGGTTAGAAAGCTTTGAGTCTCATATTGCTCTACTCTTCTATCTGTTTTTAGTAGTGTTCTCTGATGCTTTTGTCATTAGTCTATTGGGTTTATAACAACTTTGTCGTGAACATTTATTTTTCCAGTCATGCGGTGTTTGCTAATGTGTATTATTCAGCTTGAAACTAAAACAATAATAATGATATCCAAAAACTTAAAATCTTCTATATATTTAGAATCAAATGACTACTAACTTAAAATAATACAAGTTCTGCAGAGCTAAGATAATAAAAATTACATGTTTTTAAAACACAGACATATCTTTAATTCATCGTGTTATTGTCTTTGCTTAATTGCATTTCACACTTCTATGTTTTTCTTTCTCATAGAACAAAAATATGCACATCTTTATATGTTTTGCTTAGGTTGTGAGAACTCACGGGGCCTTATCTCAGGTGACATTGCATTGGATCATAATCTGCGATCTTACCAACGACCTGATCTCTACAGATGGGAATGTAACATTTGATGTTGGCCAAGTGAGAGCAAATGTTACAGTACAGGTTTCTCCTGATGATGTTCCCGAACTGGATAAGACATTTTCAGTTTTGATCATCAATGTCTCCCGTGGTCGTCTTGGATATCACACTAATGCAACATTAACTATTTTAGCAAATGATGATCCATATGGAGTCTTCATCTTTTCTGAGCGAAACAGACCAATAAAAGTTGAGGAAGAAACAAAAAATATCTCTCTGACAGTGATAAGACGCGGTGGTCTCCTTGGTACAGTAATGGTGAAATACAGAACTATTGGCGATGAGGAAAAGTTGCCCTTTCTTCCACCTGATGTTGTCAGAGCAATAGAGGGAAAAGACTATATACCCATCACAGGTTATGTGATCTTTGCAACCAATGAAAGTGAGGCCACAATATCCTTGCCTATTTTGGATGATGATGATCCTGAGAGGTCAGAATCTGTTTTTGTGGAGCTAAGCAGTATTGTTTTGATCAAGAAAGTGCAGGATCGGCCAAGTAAGTGTCTTGTGTAAAACCTACAATTTAACTATAAACCTTAGTATCCATATGTAACAGGAGAAAATGCAGCAAGATAAATGAAGAACTCTTTACCTCCACCAAACTCTGTATAGTTAAGATATCTCTTAGTTACCTGACTTGTGCCTGTTGGCATTTATTTCCTTTGGCACAGTGTTTTATTGGAAAGGCATGAGTATTTCTTTATCTGTTTTGCACTGTCTTATCCAAGGCCTTTCAGGGAAGATATGTTAACAGTATTTGTTCGTGCACCAATACCTGCTCATCTAGCATTGTTTCTGAAAGTTCAGTACTAGGAAATAACTAAGCTAGTTTTTCTTATTAAAATACAAAAGAGTCTTATTTTAAAAAAGTGATCTAGAATTAGTGATGTGCTGCTTTCTTAGTGTTGACAACTTTTACTTCATTTCTCATTCAGATAAATTCAGGTCATTACAGCTTGATTTGTGCTTCAAAGATTCTTGGCATGTTTAATTGCTGCCCTTGCCCCCAGATTAAGGGTAACTTCAAATGTAATTCCACTTGGAGTTGAAATCTTACTTATATTTCATCATATCAAGAGTAAAACTGAAATTATTCTGAACGGTATTGATCTTACTATTAGCCTTATGGATAAATAAATAAATAAATAAATATTTTCACTGTACCTCATCTTTTCAAAAAATTATGGCTCGTATGCTCCACAGCATAGTAGAATAATGTTTGTATTTTCTGCCAGAACGTAATTCAAACACACGTATTTTGATGTGATTTGTAGTTATTCTTTGTCCAATTGTAAAAATGATAATTTTCATGAAAACCAGAGACAGCTAAACTTACATGTATGCCTATGAACTCTACAGTCATGAATAGTAAGCATTTCAGGTACCCCTCACTAAGTTTTCTTTATATTTCAGTTATAAATTCTCCTCGACTTGGCTTAGTGGATGAGACAATAGCTCATGTGATTATCAATGCCAATGATGATGCTTTTGGAACACTTCAGCTTTCAGCTTCAGCTGTTAGAGTTGCTGAAAATTATGTTGGACCAATCATTAACGTGACCAGAACTGGGGGAATATTTTCAGATGTTTCTGTGAAATTTAAAGCTATGCCAATAACTGCAACAGCTGGTAAGAAAGCAGAATAGCGGAAGTATGCAGCCTGTGTTAAAGCTGAAACAAACAAGCGTGTAATGAACGCTCTATTATGTAATAAGTATGAAATAAAAAGTAATAAGGCATTGACTGTGTTTAGCAAATATGACTCCAAGACCTAGGGGAGGGTTTACGCGCTGTCACTGGAGAATCTAAAAGTGAAATGAGGGAAGGAATTGGGGTGTTTTTTTACTTAGTAGCACACCACCACTTACATACCCTCTCCCCCCGCCACCCCCAAAATACTATGGTAGTATAAGTAATAATGATTTAGTCCCATGTACATATTTAAACCCATCATGTACTGCTTAGTTGAGCTTATTGGAGAGGAAGTGAGAGCTAGGGACTCAGCTGTAAAACAAATAGGGAAAAATCAATCAAAACCCATGGAGACTTGTACTTCTGAAAATGTAACATAACCTTCTCCAGTTGGTCCCTGCTGTAGAGAAGGTACATAAAGAAAGGAGAAAAATTATGAAGTTTGCAGGATCAAAACCACTTGGACAGTTATAAACTGAGCGCACTGTATTTCAACTATGTCCAGTTTGAATAGATGGGTGGTACATGCTCTGAGAACTTTTAATTTCATTTTTACGTAGCAAAGTGTTATAAATTAAATGTGTAGCTAGATTTATATCAGAGTATGCTTTCAATTAGTTTCTGAAGCAGAGCTGTGATCTATTGTATCGCGGATGTTCATCTAGACAGTTGAGACAAGTTTGCCTAAAGTGAAGTTGACACGTAAAATGTGCCCTTTACTGAAATCTACTTTGACAAGGTGCTTCTGTTCACTTTTATCTCTTGGAAAGCAAGTATAAATCAAGGACAGAAATATCTTGGTAGTGTGACCTTGTAAACAGGAGACAATAATGGACCTTTCGTAACTACCTCTTCATCTAGCATTGCAAACTCTGTTTTGGTCAAACCAAGTTGTATTTTGATCCATCCAGACATCTAAAAGGCAATAGGAAGGTGGGGGGAAAAAACAAAAAAGGCTTTTGGTGTCTAAAGAAAGACCCCATAAAACCACAGAGGAATGCATGTATAAGAAAAGACAAGATGGTTCTTTTTTCTCATGATGATAATGTTTACCACACTGAACCATAAAGCATTGATATTACATGGGTTTTATTGTTTTGGGTTTTTTCATCTACAAATCTAGGTGAAGACTACAGTGTAGCTTCATCAGATGTTGTCTTACTAGAAGGGGAAACAAGTAAAGCTGTGCCAATTTATATAATTAATGATATCAGTCCTGAACTTGAGGAGTCATTTTATGTTCAGCTGCTGAACCAAACAACAGGAGGAGCCTTGCTTGGATCTTTGACGAGGGCAATCATAACTATTGAGGCTTCTGATGACCCATTTGGATCCTTTGGTAAAGGAGTACATATTTTCTTTCTTCTTTCTTTCATTTTTTCTTGGGGTTTGTGGGAGAATTGCTACTTGGCAACTGAGTAAAAATATTCAGAAGCGGAAGTGTGGGTGTAGAGAGTAAACGAAAAGATAAGATAAACTAAATTAAAACATGTAATACAGGATTAATGGGGCTTTAATATAACAAAAGGATTGAGCCTCTTGGAGACTCTGATCGATGGCACCAAGCAGTAGAACAAGAGGCAACAGGCAGAAACTGATGCCCAGGAAGTTCACCTGAACATGAGGAAGACCTTCTTTACTGTGCAGGTGATGGTGCACTGGAACAGGTTGCCCAGAGAGGTTGGCCCAACCTGACCCATTCTGTGATTCTGGGATTTCTACTTAACATATTCCATGTTAAATAATTTTGATTTATTTCTTCAATAAGTGACATGAAATCTGGTAAAGAGTTTCTTTGCTGGGAATAATTATGAAATTATATTCTAAGACCTTAGAAACAGTTCATGGTTAGGCTCAAACAGTGGGTGTATTGGAATAGACTTTTTGGATGAGGGCTTAATTTTCATGCTAATTTTCTCTGCAAATGAAAATATGAGTATTGAAAGTTTGCTTTTAGGTTTAAACATGATTAAATGGGGTTTACATGTGCAAGTAAATGCAAGCAAGTAAAATAAAACTCTGTACTTCAGGAACTGATATATTTACTTTCAATTTTATTGTTAATGCATTACATCTCCCTATGGTGTATGTCAGTTTTTCAGAATACCGAGTTCACTGTGGAGGAGCCTGAATTTGGATCAGTAACCATAAAGCTGCCAATAATCCGCAATGCTGGGACACTGGGTAATGTTACTGTTCAGTGGGCTGCTACCATTAATGGACATCCTGCTGACGATGACTTGCAAGTTGCCATGGGTAATGTTACTTTTGCCCCTGGGGAAGCCATTCAGATGTTGCTGTTGGAAATCCTGGCTGATGATGTTCCAGAAGTAGAAGAAGTAAGTAGAGCAGTTATGTCCCTCTTGAATAGTATTAGAGTTTTCACTTGTATGAGAAATGTGTGCAGATCAAAACAATAAATGTTATGGCAGGAAGCTGCAAGAAGTTCAGATTTTATTTTGCTTGTGATTATTTTTAGAAATGGCAAAAATTGTTTAGCTGCATTATTTGTTTTTCTTTTTTTTCTTTTTGAGATTGTCCGTGTAGAATTAACTCAGGCCTCCAACGGTGGTGCTATCGGGTTAGATGGCATAGCAAATATTGTTATACCTGCCAATGATAATCCTTATGGCACAGTTTTCTTTCATCAATCCTCATATCGAATTCAGGAGCCACTAGAAAGAAATTTACTTGCAAATATATCAGTCAGGAGAAGGTCTGTATAATATTGGCTGATTTTGAATATCTTTTTCATTGTTGTTGTTTTGGTTTGGTTTGTTTTTTGTTGGGGTTTTTTTTGGCTATAATTTTAAATGTCATCCCCTTTTATAGGTATTTGCATCAATTTCTTGACCTGCCAGCTCTCTTTTTTTTATATACATTGATTTGAACTAGATGTCTGTGTGTTAGAAATGTACATAAAGTACTTAACTGTAATAAACATTTGTAGTGTAAGCCCAGTGTACAGAGTGTACTTGAAATTTTATTTTGCCTGTTAAATTGTCAAGCCATTTAAAGCTGCAAACCAGCCTGTTCCTATGATGTGAACTGGAGGACAAAGTGTCTCAAACATTGTGTGATGGAAGACAAAACGGAAAGGAGAACAGGTTTTGCACATGAAATATGGTATCCTGAGGACACCTCGGAGGAATAATGACAATGCTAGACAGCACAGGCTTTTTCTTCCTTGACAGTCCTAGGAAGACTAAGTTTATTCGTAGAACCAAATGTTTGCAAACATGCACGTTTAACGGACTGCTACCCAAGCTATAAACTATCAAACTTGCTCTCCAAAAAATTCAGCTACTCAGTTATTCTGGTACTAGCTTCAAGGGAAGTCACTTTAATTAGCTATTTGTAACTTTTCAGCAATTCAGAAGTGGTTAGTTAATTTTGTTCATTTTTATCATTAACCCAGTAACATACAAAATATCAGACATGCTACACCAGCTAACATAACATTTTTATTTTAATGTCTTTTAGTGGGGGAAGGTTTGGTCAGCTGCAAATATTTTACAGCACTTCTGAGACTGACATGGTAGCTCTTGCCATTGAGCAGGGTGAGGATATACTGGCCTATTATGAGTCTCCTGTGCAAGGAATTCCTGACCAGCCGTCCAAGACCAGAGTCAACGTGTCAGCAGCAAGTGACCCACTGTATGCCTGTGCAACTCAGTGCCTAAAAGAACAAGCATGTTCAGCCTTTACGTTTTCCAGTGCCTCTGAGATTCCTCTCTGCCTCTGGCTGACAACAGAGATCAGCCCATTAACTAACGTATCAGGGTTATGGACCTACAAGAAAAACATCAGCAGTACATCCATTCTGTTTAGCACACAAGCCATTGCTGGTAGTGATTACGAATCTGTCACAAGACAGTGGGCCATCATGCAGGAAGGGGAAGAGTTTGCAAACCTCACAGTTACCATACTCCCTGACAGCCTGCCAGAGCTGGATGAAAAATTCACTATATCCCTGTTGAAAGTTGAACTAGTGAACATCTCAGCCAGCATAAAAAATCAACCAAGTATCGGACAGCCAAATACTTCCACAGTTATCATAATGATGAATGGGGATGCCTTTGGAGTATTTAAGATCTACAGTGTAAGTCCCAATGCAACAGAGGAAGGTCTGTATATTGAAGTAGAAGAACGCCCTCAGGCCAACGTGCAGCTAATGATACACAGGACAGAAGGCAGCCTGGGACAGGTGGCAGTGGAATGGCGTGTTGTTGGTGGAACTGCTACCCCAAACTTGGATTTTGTGGGTGTTGGTGAGATTCTGGTGTTTGCTGAAGGTGAGGCAAGGTTTTGCACTAGCTTCTCTTGTCTAAAACTAAAGAAAACTCAAAACAAACACACACACAAAGACTTAGAAAAAAAAAAAAAGATGAAAAGTATAAATACTGAAGTATTTTCTAAGAAATATTGCGGTGTACCTTATAAAGATAACATTTTTACTAAATAAATAAGGAATAATATTGCAGAAATAGTTGTTGTAGCAATGATAATGAAAATGAGAGTCAGGCCTAAGTGGTCTTTTGTTAATCTTCAGTTAGTACAGTACTAATTTTTAATGATACATCTTTTTAGATTCTGAGATTGTATTGATTTTGTAACATAACAGGATATTTTAAAAATTGCAAAGGAGAAAAGTCTATAGCAGGCATTACTTAAGCGCTGCGTGACATGATGGTTGTATTTTGTATTTTCAAAGTCTGAGATGATTGAACAGTTGCTTTGGAAACAATTTATGGGAGCGTAGTAAAGATTCTAGTGTTCATTTAGCTTGCTAAATCATCTGAACTCGAATGAAAGTTTGCCAGGAGTGATTTGGAAGTGGACATGTAATTATATTAGTGTTGATAAGTTTATTAAATCTATTTTCTAAATACTTTGAAAGGCAATATAACAAAAAAATCTATGTATCTGGTAAACTGATATAAGTATAGGTTATGCACATGAAATGACCAATAGGATTGTGTTGCAAATTGTAATGTATTATACAGACTGGTAATTGATTGTGTTTGCTGCTTACATTGTCACTCTTTGATATTCCAGAAGACAGGTAACTAATACAATGACAGCCCACTTTAATGCATTTCCTGGTCTGGAAAATATATAGTCAAATTTCGTCTACATATGTCTGTATATGGTTCATCAGAAAATGTAGTCACTTGGTAATTCTTTCTACAAGAATTATATTCCCCTTTTCTAATTAAAATTTGAAAGCAGGAGAATTTGTAAAGCAAATAAGAATTCTAGGCATTCAGAAATTATGCCGACATTGTTAATTTCTAAAGAGTATATTTAATAATTTGTTAATTACACTGCCTAATATAAGTTTTCATTAGTGATTGAATAAATTTTCATAATGACATTCAATAACTTCTAGACAGGTAAATAAGTAAAGGTTCTTCATGTCTTTTTTTATATTAATTAAGTATTTACTACTAGAGTAGATGATTGCATCTCTTTAAAAGATGATTTTCATGCGAACACATAAGTATGTATATGTTCTTCTACTTGTAGGTGAAACAAAAAGGATGGTCACACTGACCATTTTAGATGATCCAGAGCCAGAGGATAATGAAAGCATCATAATCAGCCTGGTGCATACCGAAGGAGGGAGTAGGATTCTGCCCAGTTTCGACACTGTCACAGTGGTTATCCTGGCAAGTGACAATGTGGCAGGAATCATTAGCTTCCAGACAGCTGGAAGATCTGTTATTGGTCGTGAAGGTGGGTTCTGTGTGTTGACCACACTCATGTTTAACATGAGCTTCCATCTCTGTGCTTTCTGTTGATAATGATTCAATGACTGTTTCACTGTTCAGAGAATGCCAGCAAACAGAGAATAACCACATATTTAGCATGCACTTCTTTGGATTTTTAACTCCCGCAAACTTGGCACTTAAATGAAATCTATGGAGAAGATGAATAGACCATTTCCAAAACCATTTTGTATTTCACCATCTGTTCTTTCCCTTCCTTTTTCTGAAGGTTATGCCTTGCTTCTATTGGTATTGCATTTCTAAGCTCCTTTTAGCATTTCTCATTCATTTATACCGTATTCCAGAACTATATATAACTCCCATCATACAGGCCAATTACTATCCTTAAGCGAATATTATCTATCAATGACTTACAATTAATTTTAAATCATCTAGAAAATATTCCCACAGAAAAAAATAGGAAAAAATCTTCCATCTTTCTAAAATTTCTCTTTATATTTTTTATGGTAGCTCATTTTAGGAGTGTGACAATCTTGATGTCATCACTCAGTCATGAGTTTTGAGACCAATAATAGTTTAATATCTCGCGTCTACTAGTGTTTTAAGAGAGTACGTTGCATGTTTTACCTAGGGTTTGGTACAGTTCTGTGTAGGACAGTAACAATACAAATGGTGACTGCTCTTGTTAGCCTTTGCTGGAGTCACAGTGTATTGCAGTCTCAAATTTTTCTGATGTATAAACTGATGTGTAGAGAAAACTAACAGAAATTTGCTGTACAGGAATGTGTGCACTGAATTTTCTGGTGGAAGAAAAAGTCTATCTCAAAAGAACATGGTCTGTTTTTTTCCTGTAATGAAAGGACACTCTAAGGTTTTGGGTTTTGTTTAGATACAGTTTGTATTAATTCTAGTGCGCCCAGTTTCCATCCTTTATTACTCCACATGAGCAGTTCTGATCTGCCTGACAAGCCAGCTGCAGTCTGGCAGTCTAAGAACAGCTGTTAATGAGCCCAAGGAATTAGTACAAACCATCTCATTCCTCAAGGTTACAAAGACCTTGTATACTTTCCACTGGTTAAATATTAGTCATACCATGCTGAAGTTGAAAGCTTTTATCTGGAGCTGAAATACTCTACTATATATAGTACATATATAGTGTTATAACTGATTCCAATTCCTTCAGCTTGTGAAAAATAGTGCATTGCATTATAGCGAGAAAAAACAGCCAAATTAGTTCACTTTGATAAAAAAAGGGAATGAACTAAGGCCTTCATATGATTTCAGTGTTTTTATTTCATTTTCGTTATCAAGTTTTCTGTTATGAAAGCAAACATTATCAGACATAAATCCAAATAGTGTTATCTTTTCTATTATTTAACAGTTTCTGTTAAGCAACTCAGTATTTTTTTCAAGCTGTGAATATTATTTATCCCTGTGGGGAGAAAACAGTTGAAAAACTGAAGATTGGTGAGGAAAAAGAAAAATGAGTTTGTTTTAGAATTGTTTTCGCTTAAAGACCAACCCTGCAGATGGGAGATGTTAGAAAATACTCAGTGTGAGAAAATTCAGGTATTTGTGTTTGCTCAGGATTGTGGGCTGTCAACTGAAAAGAAATGAATTTTTTCTCTCAGAAGATAACAGGATGTTGTTAAAGACTTAAAAGCCTTTCCCATAGACTTGGACCTCTTTGTGAGGAGGTATGGGAGTTAAGAGGGTCAGTGAAACACAGCCTGGTGAAGGATCTGTGCATGGTCCAGGCCTTTTGATGTATAACACAGCGCTCAGCCTGGGCACTTTTTGCCCTGCTAATATGGAATAAGCTTAGCAGGGTAGGTGTCTCTGTTTTGTGAGTTCAGTAATGGAATAAATATTTTCTTCACACTTGAGCTGTGGATTGTGCCTGTCTTGGTGTTACCTGCACATATTCAGTTCACACAATCACCATATTGAGGGCAAGGGCAGCGTTTAAGTACAGGCAGAACATGCAGCAGTTGTATGGCTATGATTGAATTGGATGAAAACACACTGCAATACCTTGAAATAAGGGACTAGAGGAGAATGGGTTAGGTCCTCTTCTCCTGGATAAAAGCAGAAATCTAAAGAAAGATTTAAAATGACAAAATATTAAAAAAATTCGTAAGATAAAATAATGAAATTAACCTAATAATACTTTCAATCTTCAGAACTTGATTTGTATTTGTGTTAGTATTTCTTACTGGATAAGAATAACAAAAAATTTGGTAAAGCTGGCTGAGCTTTACATGGCTCAGTAGCTGACTACTGGAGGGTCTTTAATTGTGATAAATTGTACTTCAGGTTTCTTCTTGGTGCTTGCATTACAGTGTATCAGGGTTCTGCATCATGATGTATTTTACAGTCTTCAGTGAAAATTTGTTGTATTACGTAATGTTGCATTGAAATAACCTTTGTCTAAATTGTGTGTTCTGTGTTGATACTAAAGTAATTATTTTTCTGTCAAATATTTATTTGTTTGCAGTGAATGTGCAAAATTCTCAAATGGGATAGAACAGATTTCAGGGCAGTGTTAAATGACACGACAAATTAGCCTTAGGGTAAACTGTCAGTCTGTCCTCAGATATCTGACTGTAGAAGCAGAATTCTTCCAATGTCAATAAATTCTGAATTCCTTTGTTCTCTTAGAGCTAGTGTGGGGCAACTTAAAACAAGGTTAAATGAAATTTAAAATGATGAGACTGATAACATACTAATTCTATGTATTGGAAAAGTGGTGTATACAATTTTTGTATTACTTTGCAATTTTATTTTTCAGTTTATTATATTAAGATCTTTTGAAGTTTGTTGTTGATGTCTATCTCATTCTTAGCCAATATATTGGCATGTCTCAAATATTTTCTTACCAAACAAAGAACACATCCAGAAAGTGATCAACTTTTTTTCTTCCAGTTTTAGATATACAATACTGTCCTGCAATATAATGTGCCAGAATAACCAGATAAGCATCCCAATTTGGTGTTCTTCAAGTTACACAGTCAGTGAGAGGAGCTGTGCTGCTCAATTCTGTGTGCCATGGGCTAACCTAATGCCACATCTGCTCTTTCCCTTTCACGGACATATCTCAGTGTTTCTCAATAGGGTGGCTTTTAAGTGTGTACATAACACAAACTAAAAGATGGAATTATTCCCAGTTTCACAACAGCAAAAAAAATTCGAGTCAATCTATAACAATACTAAGAAAGTAATTTTTGGTCACTTGAGGATGGACTTCAGTTTACATGATTATTTCCAAGCACCTCAAGATTATAAATTTCTGCATATTTCATGTCCTTGAAAACTAATTCCACATGGTACATACTGGCAAACTTCCATTCTGTGAACTGGAAAAATGCTGTTGACGTACAGATGCACTACACTTACGTATTATAAATAAACATCGCTCTTCTAATGTGTATGTATTACATAATTTTACTAATGTTATCTGCAGATCTATTTCATTTTAATATAATGTTAATTTTACATGCCCATATTTAAAATATTTAATTTTATACCAAATATTTATATTGTACAAATATATGTAGATATTTAATACTTTATAATTATATAAATTTTCTTAATTTTTCAAAGCTTCCTAAAGAGTTTACTCTTTAAGTGATCATTTGGTTAAATATTATAAATGTGGAAAAAATACCATCATTACTTCTTATAGATGCATATTTTCATTTGATATTTATTATGTCTGAAATCATAATGAATTATTAAAATTAATTTTAAAATATGAAACATTATTGTTTTGCTTCTAAATACTGTCGTTTTAGAATTTTGAATTGTTATTCTTTTTCTGGATGTTTTCTAACACTGACAACATTTGTAAATTCAAACTCACATAAATGGAACTTGCAGGTAACTACAAGCATTCTTCTGCATGCACCATGTAAAGTCACAAGACACTGCAGATATTAGGAACCTGTATATTCCTTGCCAGTTAGCTGGTGTAGAAAACTGTGTTAAAGCTGCGTACAGAGCATTTATTCTGTGTATACTTCATAAACAGATACTGCTCTTCTATTTGTGCGTTTTGATAGCAGTTATGCGTATTTAACAGGTTCCTTTATATTTTGATAGTTCTTTCCTAGAATGAACTAAATTCATAAATCGCTACATAAATTTCTACAAGGAAAGAGTTTAGATTTGTGGGGGTTTTGTTTCAATATTAAAAAAGAAGGTGTTACATAACTACTGGGAAGCTCACTATTAAAAATATTAAGATTTTACAGAAAAAATACTTTGAGTGTGATTCGTATATTTGGCTTTTGATTTTAATAGTTGAATTGTAGAAGAAGAAACCCCAAAATATTGCATTTTGTCCTTTGTTCCTAGGAGAACAACTCCAATTCCATGTTGTAAGAACTGCCCCAGGACTGGGAAATGTTACTGTTGAGTGGAAGATAGTTGGACATAACGTACAACAAAATTTTGAATATTATTCTGGAATACTCTTTTTTCCTGAGGTGAGTCCATAAGCAAATCTAATGGCTACAAGAGAATATTTTAATTTGAAGTGAGCTGAGGCAACAAGTATACTTTTATAGAAGTCTTCTTTGTCTTGATGTAATTAAACTGCAGGGCGTTTATAGTTTTCAGTATTTTAACTTGACATTTCTTAAAAGTATTGCTCAAAATACATATGATAGAGTGGTATTACTTGTACTCTGTACACTAATGACTAATCAGTTTATCAATAACATTTATAGGGGATATTGAATACAACATTATATATTCACTTGCTGGATGACCATATTCCAGAAGAAAGAGAAGAATACCAGATCATCCTATACAACGTCAAAACAGAAGGTAATGCAGAACTACAAACTGCTATATCTGCTGTATCTAAAATTGCCATTTAGTAGTGTAATATTTTTGTGTGTATTAATCCATTTTGGACTAAGAATATGGAAAATGTTGCAAACTATGCAAAATTTATTCACATTTTATTGAAACAGGCTTGACACTTCTGTGTATTTATGTATACATATGATACAGGTGTCATAAAATAAATGGATATTTTTTATCTTTTTAAACAATCTTGTCTATCAAGCTGTCTTTCTGATCTCTCTCTGAATTACAGGCGGTCAGAATATTTTGCTCTTTCATTGAAATTATAATGAGAAAAGAAGCATGAAACCCCATTCCTTGTGAAATATCCTTTGTTAAACTGGAATTAGTGTCTGAACACCAAACTAATTTGACATGGGTGGTGTTGCTGATAGGTGCCTTGCCAACTTACCTTAATAATTTGTTTACTCTTGTAATCCTTCAGGATGAGTATAAACAAATACAGTTATTCAAGGCAACACTTGTAGTAATTCCTTGATGGAATGATTGAGAAGTTGAATATAACTTTAACTTTCATAATGAATTCCTAGAAAAACTTTCTCTCTCCTTTTACAATAGAAGTAGTTTAGGAAGGTTAATATTTAGCACTGTCTCTTCAGGTTTTCTCATTTCTTGATACAGTCTTGAACTCTATACTTTTTATGTGTGCAATTTTTGTTGTGATTGAATATTCCTGTGCTCGTTATAGAATGCAATTACATATACATTCCACACTATCTGTAAACTTCAGTAAGCATAACGTGTTTGGTTTGATTTCATTTGCAGTGTTACTGGCTGTCATTTGTACATAAAAATAGCAGTAATGTAAGACAAAACTTTGTTTACCTAACACTATTAACTGTAGTCCATTGATTCTTTTGCAGGTGTTTCTCCTTCTGGTGCTGCTGTTTTGGACAGTCAAGGATATGAAGCTGTTCTGACAGTAGAAGCTAGTGATGAACCACATGGAGTACTGAATTTTGCCTCTCCATCCAGGGTAGTTTTACTTTCGGAGGAAAACAAGACAGTTCAGCTTTTTATTAATAGAGAATTTGGATCTCTAGGTTTGTATAACATCTCCAAGAGAAATTAAATTTTGTGTTCAAAATCTTTAGACAAATGAAAGCCATGACAGGGAGGATGGAAATTCTGGAAAATCTTGGATACAGTGGATATTTTCAGAACTTCTAGGTCCCTTATTGCAGGCTTGGAAACTAAGTTTTAGTTAAAACTGAAGCCATAGCCTTTAATTCCACAGCAAGGGGTCTGGGAGCTATGATATAGCTAGCTGGCTGTTAGGGTTGTACTTTCACATCTAACAAATCTGTCTTGAATTGTTAATCTGTCCAGAAGAAATAAAAAGCATGAGAAAAGGAACTTAAGTAGAGTTATCATTCCCACAGCATCCCCTCTATAAACTTCCAGAATCTGAGTTTAGGAATATCCCGTGGAAAAAGTTGCATTGATGCCTCTGAATTCAGTTTATGCCTCTCCTAAGAATTCTGTATTTCTTTTTAATTCAATTTTCCTTTTAAAATCAAATTTAGTGGTACTAACTTCAATAATGTGCTGGGTGCCAAAATATTTTCTTGTGTTTGTTTCCTGAGTATTTTGACTTCCATTGAGAGATAACATGCATAATCATCATCTATTTATATTTTTAGACTATATTTAGACCTCAGTGGTAATTTCCCTTAGTTTCTTTTCTCTGTTTTGAGGTCAAGTGTTCAAGTTGAAACAAATATTCAAGATGTGGACACACTACAGATTTGTAGAGGAATTTAAATGATGTTTCTGTGTTTTCCCATTTCTTTGCTAATGTCAATCAGTATCTAGATTACCTTTCAAACACTACTTAGGAAACTATTAATTTATTGTAAGTATCCATTGTAAATGTAAAATCTCTCAACTGAACTCCATCATTATTAAAACTAAGATTCTTTTATACCTTATGCTTTATTTCATACAGATTAGCTTTGAATTTCGTTTGTCATTTTATCTCCAGGATCCTTCTCTTTAAATTTGCTACTTGACTTTAGCAGATAGTGAGATGTGGCTTTATTATAAAAAAAAGTCTAGCTTTTTGTTTAGTAAAATTTGTCAGTGTGTCCCCTAATTTTTATTATCTATCAACATCTATGTCAGTCTTTCTGGGAAGGAAACTAAATTTAGAACTCTCCTTAGAGCCTTTCTTAGATATCAGTTGTTCCTGAAACACTCTACTTCCCTTGACACCAAACCTGGTATTAATAATACATTAGATGTCCCAGGTATGTAATGTAATATTTGCAGTCCACAGCACTTCAAATATATGAGTCCTAAGGCTTTCTGAGTCCTGTGATGTTGGAGAAACCATTAAAGGCTGGACTGAAAGAAATAAGTCCCATTGGCTCCAGATTAGTGTTTTAGTCCTCTGGTTTACAGTTACGCTTTTCATTTTTTCAATGAGCGTTTGATCTCTTGTCTTTGTCTATTCTAGTGAGCATTATGTAAGAATTGAAAAAAGTGGATTTTTTTGGTCACATTTTAAACAGGTGCTATCAATGTTACATATGCCACAGTTCCAGGATTGGTCTCCTTAAGTAATCAGACAGAGGGGACTTTGGCTGAACCAGGAGCTGATTACGTAGCTGTTTCTGACTCAGTGACTTTGGAAGAAGGAGAAACATCAGCTGCCATAAATGTTACTATTCTAGAGGTAAATTCTATATCCTTTCACTCTATGCTTATCTGTATGACAACTGAAAAGGAATATTGTGGAACCTGAAGCTTGCAAGCTGTATTGCTTGAAGCTGTAGATTTTATTGTAGTTTAAAAAGCCTGCTTTGGTCTTTAATGGTTAAATCACAGACAGACAAATAATAACAGAAAACAGTGCTACTTATATTTAGATGAAATTTAAATCTCTCATTAAGACTTTATTTTCTGGTATTCAGACCAGTGTAATTCATTGTTTACTACAGGCTCTTACTTTATCAGTGGTTGCTATTTGTGCCTTTAAAATTGAGCAGAAATTTATTCACGTCTAGTTCCATGTCACCACAGTCTTTTCCATTAAATATAATGTCTTGCTTCATAATTAACATTTTATGTAAAAGTGTTCCAGGAAAATGGAAACATAAATTAATTCTAGTATTGCTATAAGGTTAGAGACTTCTAGTGTGTTGCTTTTTGGCAAATTCTGTGATTATTTCTTAAAGAAAATGAAAAGAGTATATACTGGATTTGTATTTTGCAGGATGATGTACCAGAAGTGCAAGAATTCTTCTTGCTTAATTTAACTTCAGTGGAACTTATCATGAACCACTCAACTTCCTCCCCACCTAGGCTGGGTAAAACAACTTACAAACAATTATATTTAATTTTATTTTTATATCATTATAAATATATGTATCACATTATATTACTCTGGCATATCATTATTCTACTTTCCACTTCCCAAGTATGCCAATATGAGACAGGGTGTTCTGCAAGAAGCATGGTAGAACATCAAAAATAGTCATTACTACACTCCCTTCTTACTTCTTAAAACCCTGTAAAAATTATAAGACAATTTTCATAGAGGAGTTATTTAGTAATTAGCAGTTGGAGAACACAGTTATCTCAAAAGTTGCATTGGCAATGTGTTAATGTGATTTTAATTTCTGAGTACATGGAAACAAGTATGTACAAAGAATTCCTTGAAGTAGTTCCTTTGCTCATTCTTTCAAAGTATCTATTTAGTACTCTTTATCAGATTTACTTTTAGGAGTCATGATCTACTGTATTCCTACTCTTCCACAGAACTTCGTTTATTGTTTGCTTAGTTAGGTCCTCATTCTTCTGCTGAACTCAGTAGCATAGCTGCTATTAGCTGTAAGACGGTTGGGTTATCCTGTGGCACCAGTGACTAATTATGCTAATTACTTCTAACATCTTCTACGACTCTTTTTCCCTTTCTTTGCATGCGTATTGAAGTGACAGAGTTAATTCGTTACAGACTGAAAGGTAACTTGCAAGACTGCTGATGTGTAGACGCTGAGCTGTGATTAGTGGAGTCTAAAATTGAAAATGTAAAAAGAGTAACTTTAAAGTATGAAGGATTTCCTGAGTTAAATTATTCTGGGTGCAGTATAATCTTACCTTCTGTCATAAGTGGTTAGTGGTCTGAGTCATGACCATCTGACTCTGATGTACTTAGGATGATCAGAAAATAGTCTTTATCCACAAGGCAAGTTTGTCCTCATTATAAAATGTCACAATTAATTCTGTTATCAGACTATTTTCTATTCTTGTTTTCTTTTTTTGTGTATTTTCTTTGTTATGATTGAAGATCCAAATCCTTGTTGGTGGAGTGCATTTGTTTAGGATTTAGCAATCCCATACCCCATAGAAAATCTTTAATATAATTCGATATAAAAAAAGTGATGGATGCTCTGCACATGATAGTGATGTGCAGTTAATCATACACATCTGGAATATATTGTAAATGCTGTCCCTGTCTTAGCGATGTGCATGCAATATGTGGTGTAAGTCTGTGATGTCTGTGACATACAGTTAAACACGTGGAACTTAAGTGACCTTTATTTCTGATCTGAAACTTCCTGGATATGGAGCAGAAACAGCAAACATAAGGACAGTTCTGTTTTCTCCATGCTGCTCTTGCTCCATCCCATCCTCTAGAAAAGGTGGAAGAAAAGGCCCAACTCTAATACAAAAGTGCAAGGAATTAAGAAAAGGGAAAATGTTTGATCCTTGAGAATGATGAAAGAAAAATTAATAAACATAATGGATAGAAGAAAGACTTAAGATGGGGTAAAATGACAGGAGTGCATCAGGGGAGAGGAAAGATGCCAGCTATGAAATAAGAGGTCTCATGTTGAAAGCAAAGTATTATAGATCTTGAGCTGATCAGACTCACATGATGAGGGAAAACAACAGTTAGGAAGCTGAAGGGTCTATATGCACTGTAATCCCTATGGATTTCTGAACCTTTCTGCTGTCTGTGTAGAGGTGTTGCAGCTGCTGTTCGTGTTTATCACTATCTCATAGTGTCAGGTTTGGATTCATGGCAGTGATCTTTTATTCAGTTTTATTTGATTTGATAGAAATCTCTCTGATGGATCTAAAAATGGTATATTTACTACAGATTTAGTGGAGTCTGTTTTGTAGAATCAGTCTTTGTTTCTTTTTAATTTTTATTAAAAGTAAATTGACATAAATTAAGGTAGTTATGCGATGATGTTTGATCAAATTAAGGCATTATTTTCTCAGAAGAATCAAGTTCTCACTGTCAAGTTCTGGTCCCTGAAATTAGTGGAAATTGCTGGCATTAATCTATTATTCAGTACTTTCACAGGACAATACATGCAATAATCGTACAGAGTTATTGTGAAGATACATGTGTTTTTATGTAGTAATAGAATGTTACAGTACATAAACTACCTAAAAGGAAATTAATAATTCTGTTTTTATAGCAGAGTCTGTGTTGTGTGCGATTAAGGTTTATTATCAGGCACTGAAACATGAATATGAGATGATATAGTGGATAATTTATTATTCTTTCTTATTCATTTTCCCTCCCGTATTCAGAATGGCACAGTCTGCAAAACATGAAATATCATCATAATAAAAACACACAATGAATTAAGACTTGATGAATTACAACTTGATGACAAATCTTGCTTTCGTCATTTTCTACTTTTTCTGCACCACAGGTTTTCTAATGCATTAAATGTAATGGTGGTAATTCAAGGCGCTGTGTTGCAGTTCTAAGAGTAAGCCAGCAAGGAGAGATTTTCTTTAAGCGTTTCCGAGTATCCTGCCCACTGCATTTTCTCCTCTACATTTTGGAAATGGAAAATTATGTATTTATTATACAAAATTAGTAAAGATATAAAGAAATGCTTCTGTTATTCTTGAAAATAATGAAAATGAACTCTATTGTTCTTACATATTTGTCCTTCTGTTTTCCATTTTAGATGTGGAAGGTTTAGCTTCTCAAATTATTATTGATGCCAATGATGGAGTAAGCGGAGTAGTTGAATGGGAAAGTACCAAGTAAGTCTTGTCACCTTGAAGAACTCCTTGTGGGAGTTAATGATTAGTGTTGCCCAACTATTTTCGTTTTCTGTTAACAGTAAAACGCCTGTTAACAACAGGATCAGATCTTTGAGATGACAACACATAATTCAGTTCAGTGGAACTGGGAATTTAATTCCCACACTAGAAACCAACATTTACAGTATCTTTACTCAGAAATCTTATGCTACCTTGTACTTATTTTCACTGTTGTCCTTTGCTACTGTGAAGTTCCATCACTCCCACGGCCTCCATCCAGTGCCCTAGCCTCTGCATCCATGTAGGCATGCACATTGATATCTCCCAGATCTTTTTCTCTGATTTCTAGGAGCTAGGAAGAAGGCATCCATGCTCATAGACAGGCTTAATCTGCCACTAATAAGTAGAGGAAAAGGATCCTATAGTTCAATTCCATTTTGATAAGAAACAAAGGTATAATGGTTGCATTAGACAAGTGATAATGATGCCTTACTGTAATGGTGCCTTTTTCTTATAAAGTAGAGGGGATGATTTTAAGTGAAAATATAACAATTATCTACCATCTTATTAAAAGAACATGCTCAGTGAGCACTGAGAATTTGTCTTGGTTTTTGTTTTAGTTTTGAAGTTAATGAATCTCATGGGAATCTGACAATAATGGCATACCGAAACAAAGGATCTTATGGCAATGTGTCTGTGTTTTTTTATGCTCAAAATTTGGAGGCACAGCTGGGTTTGGATTTTAATGTGATCTCAAGGGTAAGAAGCAAATTTTAAATCTAGTGGTTTTCGTTTCTTCGACTTCCTCAAAAGAACATCTTATTTATTATGCAGAATGGTCACTAATACAGCTAGGTTTCTCAACTTGTTTCAGTTGTTCTGATCATCTGAATAGCATAGATTTAGTCGTCTTATTTTAGTCTTTCTTTATTTTTTAGTACTGAAGCATTTTTAAATATGAAACACATTGTAAACTTTCAAACATCTATTTCAAATACAGATTTGCTTAGACAAGAACATATAAGATTTCATTAAAGTTTTAATATTTTTTACAACAGAACTTTCAAAGTGAATTGCTCTTGCTTATCCTCACTCTGCAATGTGCTGAGCTATTTAACTGTTTTGCTTCTTTTTCAGTCAATTTATAAGGCACACAGAAATTACTGCTCTTCTTGCCTCTTATTTCCTCCCTATTTAAGAGAATTGTGCTTTACCTTGGTTTAAAATTTCTGTGTGCATTATCAGCTGTTGAATATTCAATGCTTTCTGTGTTTCAATGCTAGACTCTTTTTTTTGCTGATGGAGAAAGGAATAAATCTGTTGTTGTTGTGATCTGTGATGATGATATTCCTGAAGGTGTTGAGAAGTTCCAGTTAATTCTAACAAATCCCTCATTTGGCCTGGAATTAGGGGAGAACACAACAGGTAAATCTTAGTTTTGATGTTCTCATTCTTCAGAATTGGATCTCAGTCACTTTAATTTCATTCTTCTGAATAATCATATTTTAGAAAACATCAGTGCTCTCCTATACTAAATTATTAAACTCATTTAGAAAGTTCTTAAACATACCTGTGAAAAATGTAAAACTAACAAAATAATATGTAAAATAACGGAATCAGAAAATGCAAAAGCTGGATTTTTCAACAAGAGTCTAGATTCTTCCTTTCTAGAAATCTTCCTAGATAAAACAAAATACTTACATATTCTCTGAAGTAATATCAGAGACAAAAAAGCAATATACATATATTAAAGAAAGAATGGATTAATGTATATATTTATTTGTTTGTATATGTGTACAATTATATTTTACTATGTTAATTAAAGCATATTTCTGTTATTTATTTCTCAAAAGCCACAATTACTATATTTGCCAATGATGATGGACATGGAATTTTGTCGTTCAATAACAGTGATCACTTCTTCCTAAGAGAGCAAACAGCTCTCCATCTGATGGAAAGTGTTGCAGTATTAAATATTATTAGAGAACCTCCTCAGGGAATATTTGGAACAGTGTCTGTTCAATATCTTGTAAGTGAAATTAATTCTTCAGAGCCATCAGTGGATTTGACTCCTTCTCAAGGATACATTGTGCTGGAAGAGGGAGTCAGATTTAAGGTAATATGATAGTTATAACCCAAAAAGTGAAGAAAACTTTTATAAAATTATTTTAAAGATTTCCGCAATGTTTGTGGTTTTTTTCTAATGTTTTCCTTAATTCTCCAAATAAGCTGAGTCGTGGGAGTGCATAAAAATTGAATATGCTTTTCTATAGATATTTCTCTCTTTGTAATAGTTTAGATAAACCGAAAACAATATCATGGATATATAATATGATGTGTGCATAGGACCATTTGTTTCTATGTGTTTAGTATGCAGCTGAAAGACAAACTTTGACATGAAGTCATAATTTACTACCGTAAATAATTATGGTGGAATTAAAAATACCATTCCTTTATGTGGCCTGAACTGAACAGAGTATGCTGCAGCAAAGGCAGAAGTTGAACAGCTTTCAGAGTTTTAGAAATTGAAAATTCCTTATTTTTCTGGCAGTATTAAGCCCACTGCTTCTGTACTGTCCCCACAAGAATGTCAGCTAGAAAATGAGCTATCTTAAGTGTGTCAATAACAGGTTAGTATATTATGGTTAGGGGAGTAGAATCTGAAACAAACCTTTCTGGAAACACTGGTTTTCAGTTTCTGAAACTAAAATGCATTTGGAACCTCAGGGATGGCCAGTTTAGCAGATCTGTGAGAAGAAGGGATTGAAAGATTTCTCAATACAGTCTTTAAAAATGGTTTGTTGCACAAGTAAATAGAGATCTAAAAGGTTATAAGCTCTAGTTTAGTTCCAGATCTGTCATTACTAAATAATTTTTCTAAGGCAAAGCTACATGTGCTACTGTAACTTTCACCTCTTTGGGCAATGGGGAGCTCGGCAGTGAAAACACCTACTTCTTTCTAGACAGTTCTCTGCTGATTTGAGACAACCTTGAGACGATCCTATTCTTATCCACCATGGTGCAGTAGAGGGAATAAAGCATCAAGAAGAGAGTATTTCAAATACTTCTCTGTTGCCTTTTTTTCCTTCTTTGTTCCCAGTACCAGAAGTGTAACTGCCCTGTTGCCCATGAGATAGTTCAGTTGACAACTAAAGTAAAGTAAACCAAATTTGACTGAGCTGCATTTTAGGGGGTCAGGTAGCTGTATGGGCGCTATGAATTACCATGGAATGTGTGGAATAAGTACAAAACAGAAGAATGAAAAAAGGATCAAAACCCATTACATTTCAGAGAATCTTAGGATAAGAGGAAAGAGGGGAAGGGAAAAATGAAAAGAAAGTGGATATACTCATGTTAGTGTTGCACTAATGGAGGTCACCAGAGGGATTACTTTAGAACCCCAGGCTGAACTGTCCATGCCTTACTCCTGCCTTCTCCAGTTTCAAGAGCTGCTGTTGTGCTGCCCTGCTGTCCAGAGCCATACAGAGAAAGAACAGAAACAGCAGCATGGTCTCAATAGCATTGTCATTGTTAGCTGTCAAGTCTCAGCAGCTTTCTATGCTTGTTTCTTGTCAGACTCTGCATATTTCTGCAATCCTGGATGAAGAACCAGAAATGGATGAGCACTTTATTGTCACTCTGTTCAATCCAACTGGAGGAGCCAGACTAGGAACCCGAGTGCAAACTATGATTACGATATTACAGAACCAGGCTCCACTGGGGCTTTTCAGCATCTACCCAGTTACAAATAGGTACGAAACCCTGATTCAAATAAAAGGAAGTTTTTCATATTCCATAGAGATGGTTTCCCTTTAAAAAAATTTAGCAATCCAGTTGTAAAATTTGTAATTTTACAAAGTGCTCTATTTGTCAAATACTATTACTGCTATACATAACAGAAAAACACTTAAAATGGACTATTCACCGTTAGAAATGTTGATTTCTCTATGCATTTTTCCTTGAAACAGTACTTCATTAGTCCCCAAACATTTCAGTAATAGTAATCCATACTAAGAACTCCAAACCTTAGACCAGTGCCCAGGGAATCAGAAATTTTGTAATTTACCAATTTATTTAAGCTTGTGTAAGATACGCCCTCTCTCAGGGGTGCTTTTCAGAACCAAATGAGCCATCTTACTTGGACAAGCTCAAGAAGTGGCCCCTGGGAATCTCATGAGGTTTAACAAGACCAAGTGCAAAGTGCTGCACCTGGGTCAGAGCAACCTGCAGTACAGGCTGGGGCATGAACAGATCAAGAGCTGCCCTGCCCCAAATGACATGGGGGTGCTGTGGGTGAGAGGCTGGGCATGATCTGGCCATGGGCACTTGCAGCCCAGAAAGCCAAACGTGTCCTGGGCTGCATCCAAAGCTCTGTGGGCAGCAGGGGAGGGAGGGGATTCAGACCCTTCTGCTCCATTCTGGTGGGACTCCACCTGCAGATCTGCCTCCAGCTCTGGGGTCCTCAGCACAGGAAGGACATGGAGTTGTTGGAGCAAGACCAGAGGAGGCCACTCATTTGATCAGAGGGATGGAGCAGCTCTGCTATGAGGAAAGGCTGAGAGAATTGGGATTGTTCAGCCAGGAGAAGAGGCAGCTTTGGGCTGACCCCACTGCAGCCTTCCAGTACGTGAAGGAAGTCTGTCCAAAAANAGGGGATTCAGACCCTTCTGCTCCATTCTGGTGGGACTCCACCTGCAGATCTGCCTCCAGCTCTGGGGTCCTCAGCACAGGAAGGACATGGAGTTGTTGGAGCAAGACCAGAGGAGGCCACTCATTTGATCAGAGGGATGGAGCAGCTCTGCTATGAGGAAAGGCTGAGAGAATTGGGATTGTTCAGCCAGGAGAAGAGGCAGCTTTGGGCTGACCCCACTGCAGCCTTCCAGTACGTGAAGGAAGTCTGTCCAAAAACTGGAGAGAGACTTTTTGCAAGGGCATGTATTGACAAGACAAGAGGGAATAGCTTAAAACTGAAAGAGAGTAGATTCAGGTTAGATATTAGGAAGAAATTCTTTACTGTGAGAATGGTGAGGCACTGGCACAGGTTGCTCAGAGAAGCTGTGGATGCCGCATCCCTGGAGGTGTTCAAGGCCAGGTTCAGTGGAGCTCTGAGCAACCTGGTCTAGTGGAGGATGTCCCTGCTCATGGCAGGATGGTTGGAACAAGATGATCTTTAAGGTCCTTTGCAACCCAAACCATTCTATGATCACATGAGTCTATGATATGGAATGATGTTTTCAGAAATCATTCAGCTTTACCCATACAGTTGGTGTGTTAAATTTCAGGCTGGTTTAAGATTTTGTTGAATTTCCCATGATTTTGACAAGGTCTTGTGTGAAGAACTGTTGGGCAACCTTAATTACTATTAGTCCATCACAGAGCAAACAAATAAAAAATTTCTTTTTATTGCATATTCTGTGCTGAAAATGTACTGTAAGAATCTTATACTATAAAAAATAATACCTCTTAAAATTTATTTTCACAATTCTCAAATTTAGGACAAATACCTTCACAGTTGAAGAAGCGAACACTACAGTTTATTTGAAAGTGTCACGGAGTAATGGGCTCAACGTGTCTGTGAGTGTTGAGTGGGAGACAGTGTCGGATACTGCGTTTGGCATCAGTACGTTCACTTTATTGAGAGTATCCATTGCTATTTTCAGAGTAGAGATAGCTACAGAGTAACCAAACATACAGGAGAGATAACTTTGGAATGAAAATTCACTTACAATATTCCTATGATGTCAAAATTCATTAGGTAAAAGATCTTAGCTGCTTAAGAGTCAGCTTGTCATCAGCCACTGCTGCCAGAGTTTCAGCAATCTGTATTGCTCTTCCTGTTGCTTATATATTTTCACAAGACCTTTGATTTATAGAATCTGTTCTTTACTACGTGTAGCTCTGGATTTTGCTAAGATGATATGAAATACAATACACTATTTTCTGTGAGTGTTGAACGAATAGTCAGTTTCAGAATCTTAGTGCCATGACTACTTCTTGTGATGATAGAGAGAATGAGGATAAACACATTTTTAGTTTCTTTGTCACTTTTTTATTTGTTCCTATCTAGTTAATTTTCTCACTACCTAAATTCCAAACTGAGTCACTGAATCACGCTCAAATTGCCTATGCATCTTCCATATGTAATAGTAGTATATGAGAAATGCATTTATTGTTTAACTCTCAGTACACCCTCAGTGCTCTACCATTTCCATGCATTTATATGCACTTATACCAACTATTTAGAGACAACTCAGAATATAGTTTAGGCATTTAGAGCATGGTGCTAAGAATGCCAAGATTGTGGATTTGACCACTGTAGGGGCCATTCACTTAAGCGCTGGACTTGATGATCCTTGTGGGTCCCTTTCAACTCAGAATATTCTGTGATTTCTGATACTAGATTTTGTTTTGGCAAACAAATAATGAAAATGTTGTTGTGAAAGACCTCAAAGATAAATACTTTTTTCTTATACTTTATTGCAGGGGGTAGTATCAGTGTCTTGTCTGTCTTGCAAAGCTTTGTGGAAGAGTCAGCAGCTAGCTGGTGTTTCTTTCCATCAGAAGAAATCCTGTATGGTGTGCTGTTGCGTTCACCTCCAGCTGTGTTTTCTACTCTCTACCAGTGGAAAGGAGTTTTTGTTGCCATTGAGGTAAGTGCTTGCTTACAGACTCCAACCGTGCTGCTTAATAAAACCTTGACGTTTCAGTTCTACTTTTTTGTTCCTCTCTCAGAATTTCAGTATGTGGAATCCTAAAAGCTGTGTGTCTTTCCAAATCCATGCCTCTCCCTACCTTGTGATTACTCATGGAGGAACCAGTCAGGGAGGTTCCAACAGCAGTGTGTATGCATTCATGCCTGGACGCAAACTATTGAAGGTAAATCTGTGTTGCTTACAAAATCGTTAAATAATGGGGTTAGAAAGGACTTTGTGAGGCCCTTCTGTCCAGCCATGTTTTGGGAAAAAGCACTCTGTTCTCAGCTAGTTTGGCACTTGGACACTCTGCATGAGCCAGTGACGTAAGTTATTGTCCTGGTTTAGGCCAGGACAGGGTTAATTTTTGGAGTAGCCAGGAGGGGGTCATGGCTGGGACCCAGAGGTTATTCTATACCACCTCATGTCATTTTCTGGGAATGGGGGAAAGGGGCCCTCCCGGGGGTCGGGGTAGCGTGGGAGCAGTTCAAATATTGACGGGTTGTGCGTAGTGAGCATTTTCACATGTGAATCTTTGCCTCTCTTGTGCCCTCTGCTATTATTATTGTTGTTGTTACTGTTCATTTTCTCGTCACGTTACAGTTTGCAGTAAATTGTCCTTATCTCAATCCGTGATCTTCACCTTTTGTGCTTCCAGTCCCACTGCAGGGGGGAAAGGAAGAGGCAGCATGGTTTGGAGTGTTTCAGTGGGAACACAAAATTGAGAAATACCATTCCTAAACCATGACAGCTTGTTGTGTAATATTTTTTATAGTTGTATTTTGAGGGTGAGGTAAAATGACCTTGGAAGTGAAGAAAGAAATTGTGGAGCCACAAAGTCATAGAGCATTTTCTGAAACATGTATGATAATTAATATTAATTTTGTAAAATGACCCCACAAATATTTTTAAAATTGTAAAATTACATCTGTGACATTTTTTGTACGTTATTTTATATATGCTTTTAGATGTAATTTTACAGTTTTTTTAAAAATATGTGTCCATATATGTAAACTTGAACTGACTTCCAAATGCCATTTTTGCCATATGTTCCTTGTAGCTACAGACCCTCTCTGTTTTGGATACCAGACTTGTCAAACATTTTGCTGTGGATGAAGAAGACTATTTGGTTTTTGTGAGTGATGCCACCAGTTTCAGTTCCATCCAGGTTAGAATACACTTGTCTTCCATGGCTTTGATGTGGGTGGTTTGGTTAGTTTTGAGCTTGAAATATGAAGGAAATATAGAAAAAAAGTACATATATATTCCTGAAAAATTAGTTACATTTCTATTACAGATTTATAAGACATAAAATTCTAGACTTGTTTAAATGTAACAGCACTCCCTACGTTAACATGTAATTTGGACTTGGTTTGATTAGGTTGCTACTGTCATTTCTGTTTTGAAATCTATTATGGTAAAGAGCTATAAGAATAGAAATAGCTTCTGACCATAAACCTGTTCATTTGAAGAACAGGCACAGGTGCTAACTACAGTAAGGTAGTTACTTATATTTACTTATCAGCGTGCTTCCACCATAATGTAGGCTCCACCTTAGAAATGAGGAATTCAGTTAATTATAAGTCTTTCAAATTTTTCATCAAAACACTTAATTTCTTTCTTCTTAGTGCTTGTTATAAATATATAATAAAATATATTTTCTATTTTTACAGATTTTCCAGTGGAATAAAGATATATTTGTGCTGCATCATCAGCTTCCACTTTACAGAGCTCTGAACATTGCCTTGTTTCCTCGAGGAGGCATTATGTACTTAATAGTTGCTTTGTCAAATACCAGCCAGAATGTGCTCTTATACCAATGGCTGAATAATGAGTTTAGGAATCTTCATCAGTTACCAGCAAAAGAAGTAAAACATATGGAGGCCTGGACTTCTGGATCTGATATATATCTAATTGTTGCAAAAGGTATTTAGCAGAAAACAAACACTAAAAGTTTTTGCTAAGTATGTGCTGGCTTGTTTAATAGCAAAGGCATTTGGGATAAAAGGGGTTTAGATAGAGGTTAAAATATTGCTGAACCATGACAATTTGCTCTAAAGCATCTTATCAAAGCAATCTGGTTTTTGTCCTTCAGAAAATGAAAGCATTGTTTTTGTTCTCAAATATTTATGAAACTAATGAAATATTTTCCCAAGAACAATAGGAAATAAGATCTCCATTCATCTAACTGCTAATTGCACCCTTTCTAAGCTTTTCTGAGCTTTTCTGAGCTTTGTTATATGCAAAGATCATTGTCCAGCAAAGTACATTTTTATTACAAGTATGAAACATTAGACATTGTTTTATGTCTGCATCCCTATGACTACTTAAAAGTGTAAATTGCAGTCCATAGGTTTCTGTTCACCTGACTGTTGTCTGCGGGGATTTTTAGTATTCTTATATGTGAATGTGTGCAGAAAAGCCCTTAAATGATAAACTGAATGAATCGTCTAATGGGATATCATGCTATAGAGTTAAGCAAGTAAAAAGGAAGATTTAATCACTGGTCTCACTTTGTAATTAAAGCTGCCAATCTCTGCCTTTCAATGGCCACCAGTGTGTGATTTAATTAACGGGTAGCAATATAATGTAGGTTTCGTCATTTTTCTGCTTTGTAGAAACTGGAAATTCTGAAATTTTCATCTGGGAGACAGGGCAGTCTAATTTCAGACACTTTCAGTCGCTTCCAGTCTATGCTGTAAGAAACATCCATGTTTTCATGCCTGCTTCAGGTTTAGGTAAGATTTTGTTTATGGTACTGGAATTGAAGAAATTTATGCATACATTTTTTCATATTATTTATCAGATTTTAAGAGGTACTTTAACAATTGCTCTGCCAAGGGCATTTCTGGTATTACAAGAACATTTAAATATATCACTGAATATTTCTTTTTTTTCTCTTCCTTGTTCAATGTAGTTCACATCCTCCTCTCTGGTAAGGGCACAACAGCACTGTACTCCTGGAGCTCAGAAGGGAATCAGTTCTCTCTGATGCTGGAAGCCCCATATGCAGATCATATCACTTCAGCTACTGCAAGGTCTCTGAACTCCAGCAAGAGCTTGATTGCTCTTTCCATAGACTCCAGCTCCCAGATTTATGAGCTGACTACTATCTCCAACCAGTCAGATTTTATACCTAGGTAGGTTTTTTGTTTTACCTCCCAGCTCTTGCATTCCTTTTTCTGTGATACTCTTTTTGTTACAGTGGAGACCATTGTAGACACCTGTGTGTGGTGTGTTTATTAATACTAAAGAGAATTTTTCACAGGTAGCTTAAGATAACCTGAAGTCAAACTTCTCAAAATTTCCTTTAAAATACGGAATAAAAGGACTTGCAGTTAGACTTGATATTGAAGCTTTTATTTAGGATAAATTGAATTACATTAAAAAGAAATATTAGTTACTATATGTTCTACTGTAATGAAGAAAAAAACCAAACCCAACACTAACCCCACAACCTTTAAACCTCATTTACTTACTCAGGAATATAAACAACAATTTCACCATCAAAAATGCTCATTAAATTTTCAGTAGTGCTTTCAAAGTTCATTAATCATATCCTTAGTTTATAATTACTTGGTGTGTTTGTTTGTATGCTAGTTCAGGTGAATTGATATTTGAGCCTGGGGACATGGAAGCTGTGATAGCAGTCAATATCCTGGATGACATCATCCCCGAGGAAGAAGAATGTTTTAAAGTGTGGCTGAAAAACCCTAAAGGAGGTGCAGAGATTGGTGTTCACAGTTTTGTTAACATAATTATTCCTTCCAATGACAATGCCTATGGCATCATTGCATTTGCTCAGGTAAAACTTTTAAGGTAAATCATTAAAATATGTATATATCATTTCTGAATAACAGAACACAAACATACTAAAATTGCATGCGATGGGATTCTTTTTCTAAAGTCTTGTAGCAATCTGAGACAGAAGTGCTTTGACTTCCGTTTAGCATTGTTACTTGGTTATATAGATGACAGACAATAGAGACTCAGTTCCAGTCTGTCTCTATTGTGGGATTTTTATAATCCCCTTATATTTAGAATAATACATTATTTTATCAGTTTCATTTTGCAGCAACCTAAAAAATCAGTTTAAATGGCATATATGATATCATCATAGTCTCGAGTAATTGATTAATCAAGGGAATTAAGTAAAGATTCTTTTCCTCTAAAATAGATATTGAGTTATGCCACAGGATAAGCCCATCTGCCTGAACAAAATAATAACTGGAGAAAATGTCAGACTGAAGGTATTATTTGGAGTGGATGATTCTTGAATCATCAAATATCCTAGAAGTTATGTAAAGAGATATATGTACTAAATGCATAATGAAGATATAAAACACAGAAGAATCATCACTGAAATGAAACATTGCATCTGGACTTGTGTGAGGAGGATGAATAATAGAAAAGTAACAGCAGTAAAAATATGTCTGTCTTGAAAGTCTACGTGTTTGTTATCTGCTTCACATGATTTGGACGTAAAATACTGTACTAAAAAAACCTAACAAAAACCATTGAATTTTTGCCTTAGGATAAAGAGGTCTGACATTTCAAATTCTTATGGTTATGAGATTTGGGCCTGTTGAGTACCTCTGAGTATTAAGATATATAAATTTAATCAAGAGACTTGCATTTAGCTGCTTAAGAGTAGATAAATTTATTGATGCTCAATGTCTCTGGCCCCCTTTGAATACCCTGTTTCCTAAAGAAACTTTTCTTTCTAAGAAAATAATGCTTTGGTTCTGCTGCTGTATGTTTTCCAGAGTTCTTTATTTAAGCAAGTGGAAGAAATGGAACAGGACAGCTTGATCACCCTGAATATTGAACGTTTAATAGGAACCTTTGGACGAGTTACAGTGGAGTGGATCGCTAATGGGAGCATAAGTGATGTATTTCCAGCTTCAGGAATGGTATTTAATAATATCACTGTTATTGGGGAAGCACTGACTATTGTCTCAGACAATAGATACAGATGTACTGAGTGAGAAGGACAGTACATGTTAGATAGTCCCACTTTTCTGTTAATCCCTGCTTCCTGGTCCTTTCCTGTGGTTCTGGCAGTTTGTGTTTCTGGCTGGCACATAAAACAGCAATATCACTCTAACACTTCTAGAACCTGATATTGCAATGCTGTCCAGGCACTGGAAATGTGAATCTTTAGTATCTTATTCCCATCTTCCCTTCTTCCTGCTGTGAGATTCAGCTACTATGTCAAACCATTTGCATAGGTGGGAATCTGGGAGTGTTTGCTGTTTGTCCTGACCTTCTCAATACAATGGAGAACTTAAGTGGCCCAGCAGACTATGACAAGTTCCAGTTTTCTATGTTTCTGAGACTTAAATTCCCAGCCATGTTAAAACCCAGTTTTTCCTGCCGGCCAAAGCTCTTTATATGCCGTAGGACCGGGAGGAGCAAGTTTCTGTAAATCAAAGTCTTCCACCTTGTGGCCATCTATAGCACACACAAAGCCCGAAAAAAAATGAAGAGAAAAATAAGTGGATGGGAAATTAAGGATGCCAAAACAATCATACTGAAATCATTAGAGTACTCCTCCAGCTACATGCCACACAACTTCACTGCATAGGTTTGCAGGCAAAAAGAGTCAGAAAGGTATAATATTCAGTGGAAATTTCTGTTTATCCTACACAGTATGTGTAGCCTAAGTGTTTATAGACACATCTTCTGTGTTGAGAAAGACCTAATCAAGTGGTGGGCCCTTTGAATTTAAAAATAAGAATACAGATAGACAAAGCATGTATTAGTCATGTTACCTGAAGAAGAAAAAAAAAAAAGTTTAGTAGCCATTTCTTGACATGGCAATGGTTTTAATAGAGATTAAATGTTCATCCTTCATTCGATATGGATATATGTGGTGGGTTGACCTTGGCTGTCTGAAAAACCTCCATGTAGTTCTCTCTTACCCCCCTCACCTCAGCAGGATGTGGAGAAAATAAGGTGAAAAAACTTGAGATCAAGGCTGTATAATAAGAAAAGAAAAAAACGTTGTTTACCTGGATGTTGCCAAGGTCTTTGATACAGCTTGCCATAGCCTTCTTCTAAATAAACTAATGTGTTATTTCTGCCCCCAGGGAGTGGTGGCAAATAACTCCTTTTCAAACTAACAGCATGTCACAAGTGTGGTCCTTCAGGGATCAATATTGGGCCTAACAGTGTTTAATATCTTCATAAGTGATGTGGGTGATGAGATCAGGTGTACTCTGATGAAGTTTGACGATGATACCAAACTAAGTGAGGAAGTGGACACTTTGGAGAGCCACCCAGCAGGAAGACCTGAGTAGGCTGGAAGATTTATCAGAAACAGATGTTGCACTATGGAAAATATAATCCGGGAGTGCAGCACCAACTGGGATCTATCCTGACTGGGGAAAGGGACCTGAGGATCCTGCTGGTCAATAAGCTCAGTATGAGTGAACACTGAGGCAATCCACCAGGGTTTGGCAGTCCAGCCCAGGGTTCTGGGTTGCATCAACAAGGCCACTCCCAGCAGATATAAAGCAGTCATTAGCCCATTATGCTGAGCACTTTTTGGGCTACATCTTTAATTCTGTGTTCAGTTTTGGTCCCTGCTATGGAAAACAGATACGGACAGGCTGGTGGGGGTCCAGAGCTGGCCTGTCATATGAGGAAAGGCTGAGAGAAATTTCCAACCTTGAGAGAATAAAGTTATGGAGAGACCTTATATTCAGAACACGTTTCAGTATTTAAAAGGTGGCTACAGAGGAGGAGACTTACTTTTTAAAAGGTGTCACACTGGAAAAACAAGGGGTAATGGATGCAGGTTACTCCTGGGGAGATTCTTATTGGACGTAAGAGGAAAATTTTTCACCATGAGAACAACCATCGTTGCAATAATCCTCCCAAGGAAGTTGTGGACTCCCCAGAACTGACACTTATAAGATTGAGCTGGACAGGATGCTGGGCCATCTTATTTAGACTATGCTACTACCAACAAAGATTAGGCCAGATGATCCTTGTGGCCCCTTCCAACCTCGTATTCTATGATCCTGTAAGATATGTATGTGTGTATGTATATGCATTTTATAACTGATAGAGTTTACAGAATAAAATTCCAGATTTAACAACACTGACAGGAAATTTTACTTTTTTCCTCCCTACCTCCCTCTAAAATTTTAGATTACATTTTCAGAAGGCCAGGCCCTATCCACAATCACCCTGACAATTCTCGCGGATAGTGCTGCAGAACTTTCAGAGGCAGTGGAAATCACACTCACCCGTGTTACCACTGTGGATGTCCAAGATACCACAAAAGGAGCTGTCATTGATCCCGAAAGGGCAAGAGCTGTACTTAGGATTTTACCCAGTGACTCTCCACATGGTGTGATTGAGTGGCATATGGACTCTCTCTTTGTTAAAATCACAGAGCCGGAAGGTAAGTCTGTTTCTTGATTTTTAGGAAAGAATGTATGTTTTTCCAAAGTCAGCATTTTTGAAGTTATAACACTGGTTACATATATATATACACATATATGTATGTATATGTATATATATTTATTTATTTATATATATGTATATATTCTATATATATCTCAGCAATTTTTTATTAAAGAGTAGCAGAAATATCCCTTAAAACATGTAACTATGCTATATTTCACATTGCATACATCAATATTCTCCAGCCATTCTTGTTTAAGAGGTAAGTTGCAAATCACTAACGCATAAAATAATTCTGTTTATATAAAAAGCAGAAGTTGCCCATTTAATAGGATTGCTATATTGTTTAAAATAATTTACATAGGAAGACTTTCCTCTTGAAGTGGCTCAAAAAGGGAAGCTTTTTGCTCAAAGGGCTAGGAGAAGGAAGGAAGCAGAGCAAGAGTGAATTCCACTTCAGGAAAAAGGTGGTATTTTTCTGCCTGCAGCTGCATGTTTGATTTGGTTTTCCTGCCAGGCACAAGTTGAAAAGGATCTCCCAGGCAGTTGGCCAGAGGAGAATTTGCATGATACTGAGGCTTCTTCCCTCTCTCCTGGCTCAGGGAGCTAGCTGGCATTCTCTGGGGCTCTTCCTGCAGCTACCTGATAGGCAATTCATACTTTAACAGCTCAGTTGGAATTTTCTAATGATTTACTATTCTGTCCATATTAACAAATTACATATACAAAAAATACTTTTTCCATCAGAGTGTATTATCCCAGGTAAAACATTCTAATCAGTTCTATTTTCAGGTGAATTTGTATTGCCCCTTTTTTAGCAACTGGAAGTAACGAAAAGGGACTCTGTTGATTTCTAACTCAAACACACACCTTATAAACATTTATACTTCGAAGTCAGGATTCAGGAAAGGTTCCTAGCTTCCACTGGTTGCACAGGGGTTTTTTTCCCAGTCTTTAACTGTTGTATTATTAATGAATTATACACAAGTACTATCTGTGAAATAATATCTAGTTACAGTAACTGGTTTGAAGTACAAACCTATTTACATTTTATCAGTTTCTATTTCTCCAGCCAGATATGCACCACTTTTAGCCAGATTATGTGTTTCATCATTTATTGGATAAAATTACAAATCTGCTTTCCCAAAATGGTGCTGAGCCTGACTGATACAATTCTATTTAACTTCATCATTATTTGAGTTAAGGAAATGTGATGTTTACAGCCAGAATAACTGCCCTCAATGACACTTTCTGTGTTAGAATCAATAGTGATGGCCTAGGCATGAAAGGCCAAGCAAAGTATGGAAGTTTTGAAGGATAACTGAATAAAAGTAGAAGTGTTGAAGTAATAATTTGTGTAACACACATATAAAACTGTAGATATTCCATATCTTATTCTTCTTCTAGATCCAGTTTTTAAATGCACAGTACCTCCAGATGCAGGTACTGTTCTGTGTGTTCGCACTACTTGTGTGTGCTCATCTGCTTAAGCCCTGGAATTATCCAAGGACTGTTGTGTTGCTGAGCAGAATTTAAGTGGGCTCTATCAAGCAGCTCCAGTAGTTAGTTGAGCTGAAAATCAAGCAGGGCAAGGGTTAAAAGGGGGTCCATAGGGCTCCACCCTATAGTCTCAGTTCTCTTCAACATCTTCATGAACAGCTTGGATGCAGGACTCTTAGGAATACTAAGTTTGCTGACAACATTAAATTTGGAAGAGCTGTCGACTCCCTTGAGGGCAGAGAGGCCCTGAAGAGAGATCTCAACAAATTAGAGAGACCTTGACAAATTAGAGTACTGGGCAATCACCAACTGTATGATGTTTAACAAGGGAAAGTAACAGATTCTGCACCTGGGATGGGACAACTGTGGATGTATGGACAGACTGGGGAATGAGAGGCTGGAAAGCAGAGCCATGAAAAGGCACCTGGGGGTCCTGGTCAGTGGAAAGTTAAATATGAGTCAGCAGTGCCCTGGCAGCCAGAAGGGCCAAGCGTGTCCTGGGAGGCATCAGGCCCAGCATCACCAGCGGACGAGGGAGGAGATTGTCTTGCTCTGCTCTGCTCTGCACTGGGGTGGCCTCACCTCCAGTGCTGGGGACAGCTTTAGGGATTGCAATAGAAGAAAGACAAAATATTAGACAGCATGCTGAAGAGGGCCATGAGGATGGTGAAGGCCTTGAGGGGAAGCCACATGAGGAGTGGCTGAGGTCACTTGGTCTGTTCAGCCTGGACAGAAGGAGACTGAAGGGAGACCTCATCACAGTTACAACTTCCTCGTGAGGGGAAGAGGAGGGGCAGACACTGATCACTGCACTCTCTGGTGCCCAGTGACAGGAGTCTAATAAATTGCATGAAGCTGAGTTTGGGAAGATTTATGTTGGATATGAGGGAAAGGTTTTTTACCCAGAGTGTAGCTGAGCACCGGAACAGGGTCCTCAGGGAAGCATCCACGTCACCAAGCCTGACAGAGTTCAAGAAGTGTTTGGACAATTCTCTCAGGCCCATGGTGTGATTCTTAGAGTGTCCTGTACACAGCCAGGAGTTGGACTCTGATGATCCTTATGGGTCCCTTCCAAATCAGTATGTTCTATGATTGTAAAACAATCATGGCTTGAATTTTTTTCCTCTCCTTACTATAGGGCAGGAGAATTCAACTACTGTTACTCTACAAATTGTTCGAGAACAAGGATTTGTCGGAGATCTTGCAGTTCAATTGAGCACTGCACCAAACTTTGAACTCCCCCCCTCCGAACGAGCAACAGAAAATGAGGATTATATACTGGAAAAGAAAACAATCATTATGGCAGAGAATGCAACAACAGCTTCTGTCATAGTCACTATTTTGCCTGTGAGTAGCCCAACAACTTCTTTAGCTATTAATATCTTTTAAGGAAATGGTACTGATTTTATACTAGTAGTAGGACTTAACATTCTAGAAATGGCTGTGCTGGGACTCTTGCAGCCACTTCTTTCAAAAAAACTTGCGTACTCATCACTGGTAATGAGCCAAATTCTTTGTTTTGTTATAGTCCCAAAATTCACTTACAATAATGACAAAGGAAAAAAAATGTGCATATTCTTTAAATACATTTAGAATGGAGATAGTGATTTTCAAGTTGTGGCTTGGTTTCTGAGATCTAGCTGACTTTCTTCTAGGTAGCAGTAACAGGTGACAGCCAGCACTGCTTTCCACTGTTCTTGCAGATCTGGAATCTGACTTGTCAGCTTCAATTTCAAAATCTCAGCGAAAGTAGTCTTTTTCATCTTTTATATGGTATGAAGCAAGGGATTGGTTATATGGTCCCAAATACTGAGAAGTTTTGAACAGTAAACAAACTACTAGTCAACTGCCTGCATGTATTATAAGCTTGCAATGTTTCATTAAAAAAAAGACATTTAATTTTTTTTTTTTCAGGACAATATTCCAGAATTACAGGAAGGATTTATAATCAATATTACTAATGTGCAGCTGATCACTTCTTCCTCTGGAGGTCAGCCAAGTGTGAAGAGGCTTGGATTAGAAATAGCTGAAATAACAATTGAAGAAAATGATGATGCCAGAGGAATATTTAATTTTAATGTTACAAAGGTAAGTAAGTCTGAATGAAAAATATGTAAAGTGACCTTCAAGCAAGACAGTCTGATTTCTCAGACGACTTCTGAAAATGTTCTGATAGGCTTTATGATACTAAATTGTTCTGGATAAAATGGCCAGATACCAGACAAACAATTGTTTCTTAAGAGGTTCATCACAAATACTACACAAAATTTATTATGGAGCTGGCAGTGCTGAAACCAGTGTCATAAAGAGATCTCAGGAGGTCACCTAATCCAGATTTTTGCTCAGAGCAAGGTCAATGCTAAGTCCAGACCATTTTACAAGTAGTTATGTATTTCTTCATTTATTTTTAACTGCAAGTCAACTTGAAAAAAAAAGAAAAAAAAGAAAAAGAAAAAGTTTGTTGAGACACTCTGCTGTTTCTTTTTGAATGTACAGGATATCACTGGAGCTGTTTCTGGTTATGAGGTACCACCACCACACAATGTACTGAAACTCCCAGTTGTTCGACAAGCTGGGAGGTTTGGGTCAGCAACTCTGTACTGGGAAGCCATTCATTCAACTGCCAGCTTTGAAGACTTCACACCATCATTTGGAAACCTGACATTTGCAGATGGGCAGGTATGCACTTGCTGAAAGTTTACCTGGCTTTGGGTTACCAGCTTGAGATTTTTTGTGTGTTTTCCTATAGCAGAATTTTCACTGAGAACATATCATTTATGGCCTTATGTATATGAATGATGCTCCCAGATTCAGTTCTTTAACATGAAAAACCAGAATATTCATAAACATTGAACAAATAGGCTTGTGTGTCTTTGATACTTTGGCAAATGAGGACGTAACTTCTAATCATAAACCCTGTTACACTGAAAATTTGTAGCAGAATCCGTCTTTGCTATTAATTCTGAGAATAAACCTATATGTTTTCTTAGCTGTGTTCTACACATAATTTTAAATTTCATGCTGCACCTGAGAATATTTAGTGTACACAACGGATTTTGATTTTAAGTGAATATAAGCACTCTTTGGCAAAAGGAAGGATATACATAGTGTGCAGAATTTTGACTGAATATTGACAATATTGTCAACCTTCACTTTCTACTGAGTAGCAAAGCAGAGCAGTCTGCTGGTTTTAACAAATAAGATTTACATTGATGGACTTAAAAACCACTACTAAAATAATGTCTTCTTATTATAAATATACAAGTATAAGAAGAAAAGTGAAAAAGTGAACAATGTCTGTTTATCTATTTATTACTAGATATAATTTGCCTATTTTAAATTTATTTTTTTTCAAACAATTCACAGAATATTATAAATGAAGCTTTGTTGCTTTTTTTTTTTTCTTTTCAACATTTCTACAGGCTACAGGAGAAATAGAAATTACAATCATAGATGACAGTGAAGTTGAATTCCTTGAGATATTCAAAGTAGCCCTGGTAAGGGTAACAGGTGGTGCAAGACTTGGGAATGACACCCTGGTAACTGTCGCTATTCCACCAAATGATTCCCCTGTTGGGGTATTCGGATTTGAAGAAAAGAATGTGAGTTTGATTTAGGTTGCACTTATTTCTGCTAAAGCTGAATAGTGGGTTTGTGTCTCTAGCAAATGGCTGATTTTTGTAAGCCTTCACGGCAGTGCAAGACATGATTTCATTGAAATTATATTAGTGCCTGTCTTCATCTAGCTGTGTAGGATGGTAGTAACAGTGAAAGTGCTTCTGCATAAATATTGATTTCTGCATGACTGAATCAATTTAATTCACTATAATAATTCAGGACACCCTAGGTAGGATTTTTGGTGGTCTGTGTAATAATCTGCATTACGGAAAGTAAAATTGTGAAAAAATTACAAAACGTGTCTCATCTTAGTTCTTGCAGTGTTCCTGCTCTCCATTTTGCTGGTGGCTGAGCCTACTGGTGACATTGTCTGTAATTGTTTTGAATCGTAGAGCATACAGAAATCACTTGAGTGACTAATCCTTGCTAGCAGAATTCAACACACTCCTTACACCTGTTACGTTCCTGTTCATTTTCACTCCTATTGTTCAGCATTGTCATTGATGTTGTTTATCTCAAACATGTATTCATGTCTTTTAACATTATCAATACAGGTTTTGACTTTTCAATACAGCCTTTCCCACACTGTCCTTCTCTTTCTGCATCAGGTAACTGTGAAGGAACCTCAGACACCGGATGACTCTGCTGCAGTTGTTTTGCTCAATGTAAGTCGAAGTCAGGGAGGGCGAGGAGCAGTTAAAGTGTTATGGATTCTCGAGGAAGCAGCCAGATATGATCTGACCCCTCTAAATGGTACCCTTCATTTCAATGAGGTATTTCAGACATTGCAATAACTTATTTACTATTAGATTTATAAATACTTTCTTCTAGTTGTGTGTGTTTGTATGGTTGTTGTTACATGTTTATAGAAGTAGGGGGTTACTAAGTATTATACACTGAGAAAACTCAGTTTGAACTGGTGGAGTTAGCAGTATGCAGGCTTGTTTCAAGCTGTAAAGGAAAGCTGATGTGCTCTTTTAATGCAGCATAATGTAGTCATCAGGAAGGTAGCTCTTCTAATCTTTACTGTTCTTACAATTAAGAAAGAGGAATTAAAATCTACTGACTGTAAATAATGAGTACAGGAACACCTACTCCACTACATTATCAGGCATTTTAAAAAAAAAAAAATATATCGAAAGGTGAGAAGGAAAAATGAATGCTCAAAATCTTCAAATTTAAAAAAAAAAAAAAAACCCAAAAGCACCTTAATAACTTTCAAACTAGACAGTGTTATTTAATTTGTATTTCATGGCAGGTTAGAACTCTGAAGTCAGAATTAAAATATTGGATGCCGATACTATGTTAATATTGATCTTTTACAGTCTACTCAGAATATTTAATGAAGAAAAGTATTTTAACAAAGCATAATTATTTTCTCTTGGTACAAGCTTGTTTTTCATTAAATAAATAGGCATGCTGGTTGTTTTACTTTGAGTCAGCTGGAAAATAGATTTTTTTTCTGGTAAAACCATCAGTATTTGGCAAAGTTTTGCTATCCCTTCTCTACTGGTAGGCTTTGACATTTTGTCCTGAACTTTTATATAGGCTGAAGTATAAGCATATAACTGTGTATGCATGGTATACTAAATTTATTCAATGTGTATGCCACTTCCCCCTGACAAAAATGTGGATTATGCAGAAATTTGACTAATATATCTAATCTTAATAATGTGTTAATCCTTAGAATATGTGTTTACAACTGAATATGCAGTCTCTGATGGAAAAGATTTTGTATAGAAAGTTTCTTCTAAGTTGAAAACATCTGTGTGAATACAATTTCAAAGGAATTTCAATTTTTTTTAGTTGAAAATAGCGAGGGTATTTTTAGGGTGGCACACAATGTTTGGGAGACAGTTTTTACCGTTTATTAATCTGTGAGAAAGAATTTCAGCCAGATCAGAAATTTGATATTTAAAAAATACTAGAGAATATGTCAAGCATTCTTAACACTTGATATGTTAAAAAAATGTTTATAATATTGTATTTTGTTTAATTTCATTGAATATATATCCATGTCTTTCTGTTCTTTACATGATGAAGACTGAGTCCCAGAAGCTGATTATTTTACACGCCATACAAGATGGTCTGCTGGAGGGGAATGAAACATTTACCATTCAGCTAGTCTCTACTGGTGATGCAGAGATATCCCCTGTAAATGGTAAAGAGTTAATTCAGTATCTTCTGATTTTAGATATTCTATATGAGAACTATTCTAAGTCTGCTCATATTATTTTAATTTGCAGTGCTTAAGTATTTTGTGTGCAGCTAGTTGGTAGCAATTTTGAATGTCAGTCTTTTTCCCTAAGTCCCTTGTCTGAAGAAGTCAAAGAGAGTTCCACAGGCCCTTTGTGAAGCTGATGCTTAACCACTCATGTCAAAAAATTTACTAAAGGTCGCTCATTGCTTAGTTTTCATTTACTATTTACTATGAGAAACATTGTTCTCTTCATAGGTGTTGCAACCATCATTATTATGGGAGATGAAGGAGCTTCTGGGGTGGTTGGGATAGCCCATTCATCCAAGCACGTTTTAATTGGAGAACCTTCAGGAAATTATAATGGAACTGCTCTTATTAGGTGGGTATATCTCTCATTTTTTCAAAGAAAAGACAACAGCCCAGATTCAAAAGCTATGAGACTCCACATTTGTCAAGAATTTATTGAGTACTGCATTTTATCATAATTTCTATAATCAGAACTATTTTAAAAATTAGGTGATTGGTTTTAAGGAAGGGCAGAATATACCATGTGTATGTCGTTTCAGTATTAATGGGGAGGTCCAAATGTTCCTCTCTGTCTTCAAGTTATTTACAACATTGATGCACCAAAGGAAAGAGGATCTTAATCAAAGGAAAGGAGTAAGGAAACGTGACATTTGAAGGTGCTTTGTGCTTTCCAGAATTTGATTCAGGATTTGTACCTGAATAGTATTTCAGCAAGTTGCTATGTTCTAGCATAAACAATATGAGAACAGGGTTTTTGGTGGAAACAAGATGCAATTGCTTTATTCAGTCAACTGAAAACAGAACGAGGAGTTTTAGATTCTTAGAAGAATCTTCTAAGAGCATTGGAAAAAAAGATTATGACACTTCCCTTTGGTAAGCCAGCAAATATAAGCAACAGAACAGCTTCTGGTACTGGCCCAAGAAGCCCAAAAGACAAAATGACGCTTTGTGCACGAAGTAGTTTTGATCATGTTACGTGCAGAATGTGCAGACAAATGTTTACTGTGACTTATTTCACAAAGCCTGATGTTATTAGTAGGGTTTTAGATAAGTAGCAGACAGAACATGTCTCAGAAAATCTCAAAGAGGTATTCTAGTATCCTTCTGCCTTATAGATCAAATTGCCCGGCATTACTCTGACATCAATTTCCCTTTTGTTTTGCATATCTATCTCTGGAAAAGCAGAATAGAACCAAGAGAAATCAGTTTTCAGATCCTGTCTTATGGCTACACATGGAAAGAAACTTGAAAGACCTCTTGGTAAAAATACAGCTTGAGAGGCCTCCCAACACAGAGAAATAAAAGAGACCTTCAGAAATGTCCTGAAAATGCCTGAAAAGAGAATTCTCATGTTCTTAACATGAGAATTAAGTAGTGTTCTTAACATGTTCTTAAGTAATTAAGTACATTAAAACTCAAGCTTTCATAGTGCCGATAACATTTCTTCCATGCACAACAGTATGATATACTATCTCTGTATTGGATATTAAATTCTAAAGGTAAAAATAAAATCTGTGTTTGTGTCCTTACCTGCAGCCTGGTACGTGGCCCAGGGATTTTTGGGGAGATCATAATATATTGGAATATAACACCTCCTCATCAGACAGAATTTACTGAGGTATCGGGGACCTTGACCATGCGAGATAGGCAGTCTGCAGCAGTTGTTCTAATACAGGTATATGAGAGATCTGATACCAGAAGCTACTTGAAGTACTTTCTTTTATTTTCTTAGGATCTTGGCTAGCAATTAGTTATATCCCTCTCCCTAGAAATGGTTTAAATCCTCTTAGCTGTTGTTGGTTCTTTTCCATAGGCTGTAGATGACAACTGTCCTGAGGAGAAGCATTACTACCAGTTTCAGCTAACCAGAATCAGTGAAGGAGGACTCATAAATGAATCTAGCAGCACAGCAAATATTACCATGGCTGCCAGTGATTATCCATATGGAGAGTTTACATTTTCCCGTGAACTATTGCAAACAACAGAAGATGAAAAATGGGTATTGGATTAAAATTCTTTCTATGTAAAATTACTGATAGATATCAACATTGTTGCTAGAATAATGTTCAACTTCAGAAAGAAAATAAATCAGTCTCTAAAATGACTGAGGCTATCTGCTAAACTATGTGTGCTCTGTACCTGATAAATCAAATTGTTGTTACCTGATAGAACCATTGAAAAGGTGCCTTTAGAATATCTCCTAAAGGCAACTGTAACAGAAAACAAAGCCATTTTTAAAAGAAAATATTCTCTTTCCCTCAGGTTAACATCACTGTTGTGCGTTCCAGGGGATCCTATGGCAGAGTGCGTCTTTGCTTTCAGATAATAAATGGGACTGCGGAGGAAGGAATGGATTTTACTCCCACAGTAAGGGAAATAGTGTTTGAACCAGAGGAGGAAAGTAAAATTATTGTGATTGAAATTCATGATGATGACTTTCCTGAAGGTCCTGAAAACTTTTCATTGATGATTACTGAAGTGGAACTCCAAGGAAGGTAAAGTTAAAATTCCCAGTTGGTTTGTTACAAGCAGAAAAACAAACTATATTTGGATTCTGATCTACCTGCATAAAGTCACTGCTAGACATTTCATCTGTTTTACTGTAAAATTTTGTAAGACAGCTATAATTGTAATCATAATAGAAAATGGATGTATGGTAAACCCAATTATTTTAACATTAGTATAAAAATGTTGCTGATTAAGATTTGTTAAAGCTTAAAATCCATACATTAGATACAAACTGTCAAGTTGCAAGAAATTTCAATAAAAACATGAAATGAGAAAGAACAAATGAAAGATACACATTTCCATGAATAAACTACTATTCCTGCAAATATAATATGAATAAATGTGACAAAAAAGTCCTCAGTAATAACTGTCAGAAAATAAATTTATTTGCAGTAATTGACAAATTGTCACACACACATCTTTATACTTTCACAAGAAGTTTAAAATGTATTTTTATGTTTTGGGGTTTTTTTTATGTTCTTGCAAGTGGATTTGATTTTACTGTAAGAGAGAATGGTCTACAGGTGGATCAACCTCCAATAATAGGAAATATCTCCACAGTATGGATCACTATTGCAAAAAGTGACAACGCTGAAGGTGTTATAGAATTTGATCCACGGTACGTCCTTCTACAGGGTAAGTTTACCATAAGTTCTCACTGTAGTTTAGAAGATAAGGCTATAGCATAAATTTTGAAATAACAAAACTTTATCTCAATTATTTTTATAGTGGAAGAGGATGCTGGATTAATCATGATTCCTGTTTTGAGAAAGCATGGAACTTATGGGAATGTCACAGCTGACTTTCTTTCTCGGAGTATTTCCGCACTTCCTGGTGTTGACTATGTCATCCATAATAATACTGTCATTTTTTATCATGGACAGAACCAGTCTTTTATTTATATCTCTATTATAAATGATGAAGAAAGGTAATTAAATTTTGAGATACTTACTCACCAATTTACTTCTGATAAAGTCTTTTTTAGCATGCACTAAAAAACCAACATGTATGCATGTTTAGGACTGGAATTGAAAAACAAATTTCTGCAGAGGTAAAAAATCACATAAGGGGGAAAAATCGTCTAAAGGGGGAAAAAGAAGCTGTTATATTAGAATGTCATAGTTCCTGTTAAATAATATGCAATCAAATATGATTTTTAGTTATATTATAAGAAATGTTAGTGTCAACAGTACTGCTATGAAGAATAAAGTATTTTTCCGTATTTTTGTTTAACTTAACAGTAGTAGAGAATTGAACATTATTTTTATTTCAGATATCATAATTCTATGCAAATAAAAGGAATCTTCTACATTGCACCTATGGAGATGATTTCTTTATTCCTTTAAACAGAACCAGTTGGATGCATGATTGAATTACTAACAGTTTTAATATTTTTTTCTTTTCTCTCAGATATCTCAGAATGTCTTTTTCTTTTTCTGTGCAGTGAGTTTGCAGAGCAATTTGAAATCCAACTGACAGGAGCCACTGGTGGAGCAGTCCTGGGGCTCCACCTGGTGAGCCAGGTCACCATTGCAAAAAGTGACTCTCCCCAGGGCATGGTCAGATTTCTCAACCAAAGCCGAATTATTCTTCCCAACCCTGATGCAACCACAACGGTGTCTCTGGTGTTGGAAAGGACTGGGCGGCTGGTGGAGGCGCAGGTGGGTCCAGCCTGTCAAAGACTGAAAGTTTTCCAGTGACTAAGTCAAAAAAGCTCCTGCATTTTGCTTTGAGAGCTTTCTTAGTGACTGATTTCTAGTAGGATAATTACAGCTTTCTATTAAACGTGAATTGCATAGAGCTGCAGTATAACAGAAAATGTTGTTACCCTTTTAAACTTCTGTTTCTCCTCCTGCTTGCCATCTTTCATTATGGTATTGTGTACCTTGTTCTGAACTAGCTCCTAATCCCACCAAAATTATGGTTAACTTAATGTACTATCACTAGTTTAATTTAATCCAGGGAATTGCTTACTATGCATTTTCTAGAGTATTTTTTTACTCCATGAAGACCACTTATAAAGTGAAGGAATAAATATAAAACATGACAGGCCTTTCGCAGTATTGTCAAATAATTGGAAAATTTGCATTAAAAGCCATGAACTCCTCTTCTCTAGATATAAAAATTGCCTCAGTTTTTGACTTTTTCTAGAAGTCGTTGGAGAAAAGAGGAAAACACTTACGTTACCAAAATAATAATTGTAAAGTGCTGAATATGACCTCCTTAAAAGCAATCTAATTTGTGGGAATTGCTGGAAATGCTATAGCTTTTAATCAGGCTGAAGAAATATGAAGGATTCATAATTTTCTTCATAATCTGAAGGATTAAAAACTTTTATGGTAGAAAACATTTGTCATTTTCAGACTTAACATCACACTTCAAAGGGAAATGGTTTTGATCATAAGTACTCATATGGGAAGTTTTGCAAAACAAGTCATGAAAGGGAAGAGAAATAGACACTGGCCTATGTGATTCTTGCTATATGCTAAAGAAATCTTAGTTTCTTTTCTATTACTAACATCTCGAGTTTAATAAACTGACATTGAGACTAACACTTTAAAATTCCAGTTTGTAAATCATCATGTTTACTTTTTTCAAAGGTTTCTATACTTTGCCCCATAGGATTAATTATGACTATTTTGTACTCTGTATTAACAGCAAAGATTTAAACATAGCTGAGTACTTTTGGTACTCTGTCATTTCTCCCCTTGGGATGCTGTTATAATATATCACCCCTCTAAATTTGAAACTGATCTCTTCCACAGATTAACTGGGACATTTTGGGACCCAATTCAGAAGAGATTTTGTCTCCCCTGAATAGTGACATTGCTGACCCTGTGAATGGCTCATTCTATTTTGAAGAAGGAGAAGGAGGTCTGAGAACAATTAATCTGCAAATCTATCCTCATGAAGAAGTTGAAGTTCAGGAAACCTTCATTATTCGACTGAGCCTTATGAAAGGTGAAACAGAAATAGATTCTAAGGCAAACAGCATTACACTAATAGTAAGTTATTACTGCTTCTCTTTCTTCAGAGATTTCTGTTGATATTGGTATTTATCATGCAAAGCTTTTAAAAATTAATCACAATGATTACTTAGTCATTTGGCTTCTTTGACCTTTGTAAAAATTTGTATAAACGCACTGAGCTGGCTTTCTTATTTGCAGTTTTCTATAGTTCTCTTCTGAGAGCATGGATTGAGCCTACATTTCTATATGTCATTATGTTTGTCATCTGTTGTGGTTTAAACTCAGCTGCAAATTAAACCCCACTCAACTGCTTCCCTTCCCCTACCCGCTCTAGTGAGAGAGAGACAAAAAGCAGAGTTTCTGGGTCACAATAAGAAAAATTTATTTGAAAACACCAATGAGATGAGAAACAAACAGTAACAGCAACAATATTAATGACAAAGGTATGCAATAGAGAGTGATTTACACACAAAAAGGTGCTCACCACCAAAGCTCCACCGAGACAAAGACCAAATGTCTCTTTCCCCTGAGCAAATGAAAAACAAAGATGAACAAATCATCCACACACACACTCCTCCCCAAATTCTCAGACACAAAAAGCAGTGATGGACAAGCTCTTCAGGCTGGACCACTTGGCCTGCGCCGACCATCGACCATCATGTGTGTGGTAGATAATAGTGATCTGGACATGCCCACACAGCATCAGGCTCTGACCCCTCAGCAGCTGCAAGAAAAGTAGAACATTGTCACTCTTGACATCTTCTTCAGAGGAAAGGAGAAAATCTGACTTCTCACAGTGCAAGAGAAATGCAGATATTTTTGAGAGAAGGCAGAGGGAGTTATCAAAGACAAATCAGTGCTCTAGGGATACTGCGAGTAAGGAAATATTAATAAGGCTGCTATAAGAAGCCCTCAAAAAAAATCTCTCCTAGAAACTGTGTTTTTATTTTATTATCTGGTCTGTAAGGTGTTGATGGAATTAGCTTTTATTTCCACAGTCCCCTCAGGAAGTCAGGTCACCCCAAATTCTTGTTGCAGCTAATAGTTCACACAGATGGATGTGGATGATCTCTCTTTCCCATAGCGCTGAGTTTGCACACTGATAGTGTTAGAAGAGTTACTGTATACTAGCTCAAGGTACCTGAGCATTTCCTGCTTTAGTATCAAAATATTCAGATGCAGCATTTGAAATAAAACTCTGTTCTTTTCCTTCTTGGGCAGGGGAAATGAAAACTGAAAAAGGGATGTTCAAAACTTTCTCTGCTCTCTTTAGAACTAACAGATATGTGCCCCTGTAGCATCTGGCAGTGAAAATCTCAGGGGTTTGAAGAAGAATACAACTCACACTACATTTCTAGTTTTTTTAAATGTTTGTTTCTCTTTTTACAGATAGAGAAGTTTGGTGATCCCAATGGAATTGTACAGTTTGCTCCTGAATCATTAACTGAGAGTAACTATGCAGAGCCCTCAGGAGACGAAGGGCCACAAAGTATTACACTGTTTGTCAAACGAATTCAAGGCCTTCTGGGGAACATAACGGTATTCTCACTCTTTTCCTAATAAACTGTATAATCTGAAATCATCCTCAATGTCAATGTGTGGAAAAATATCTTATTCTGTGCCTTTCCATTGCTTGTTTCTCAAATTAATTTTTTTTTAATGTTGCCTTCTAGACTGAATTTAGGAAGGGCTTAGCCCTAGTGCTTGTGGTTTGGAAAGTAAAATTCAATTTTCCCTGGTCAGGGGAAATAAAAGAAAAACAATAGTGCTGTGCTGCTCTCACTTACTTTCTCTCCCCGTTTGCTTTTGATGGGAGAACAGAAGAGACAATACTTTCGGAGTGAGTTTTCTTTGCTATCATCACACTTTACTTTTTTTAGACAGAATCAGACTTTTCTGAACCATCATGCACATTGTTTTTTATCTAAAGTTGTTTAGAAGTCAGCGTTTTAACAGGAACTCATTTAATTTTAAATAAATTGATCAATTAATACAAGCATCCGCTGTGTTTAATGAGAGTTATCCATTCCTTTCTTATGTGAGGAATATTGGAAACATAAAAAACAGCAAAGGTTGTTTTGGTGTGAAAATAGAAATACTTTTTGAAAAATGTTCATAGATTCCACATCATTTTACATGAATCTTCTGAAACCAGACAAAGGAAATATTTATATTCATAGTACTGTTAATGGCATAACACACTCTTTTGAAAGATAGTCTGTGTGACAGGATATTCTGCCTATGCATACCAAAAGCAATTTTTATTTTACCCATTTAAAAGCAGTCTGTTCCATATCCTGTCTATACTGAATCCTGAATATGCAAGTTTCTGACTTTGGAGGTAATCTTTCTTTCTTTTATGTTTTGCATTTTCTATACTCATTTCAGGTTTATTGGGAAATACGTAGTGAATCTGACGTCACAGGTGACTTTCTTGAGACAGAGGGATCTGTTGTCATTGCTGACCAGCAGAGTACAGCTGAGATAATTATCTACCTGTTACCTGATGATGTTCCAGAACTGGATGAAAACTATGAGGTACAGCTGATTTCAGTGGAAGGTGGAGCAGAATTGGACCATGAGAAAGGAATTTCAAAGATCACAGTGTTTGCAAATGACGATCCTTATGGAGTGTTTGCCCTGTACTCTGATCAGCAGTCAGTATTGGTAGAAAAAACCCTGGATCGATATGTCCAGATTAATGTAACTCGGCATGCTGGGGCATTTGGAGAAGTGATGGTCGAGTACCGTGTCATATCCTTTCATGAAGAAGCACTAATTGAACCCGAGAATGAGGTAGGATTCCTCACAATAAAGGATGGTGCCAGCTTTGGAGTAAAAAGAGTGCCAATAAGCAACCAGGTGTGTATTACTCTTTTAGCTGCTATGATATCTATTGTTTCCATTTGTTTCATCACATTACAAATAAGATGCAAAACTATCACTAGTATCGACTGTGAAGAAGCAGAAAAGAAAATTTTGGTGTTATGAATTTCCTGTTTATGGAGTAGAACTGGGTTTGAAAATCACATTTTCTTCTAATAATTGAAAAATCACTGCTATGCATGTGCTCAAATATTTAGTGTTTCCTTACATCGTTCCTTTGTGTTACTGTCAGTTCAATATCTTATTATTATATTTATGCAAATACTTTCTTAAGTTTTCCTTTTGGATTGTAAATTGTGATCTGTCATTTGTGACTAATGAAGCAGAAGATAAATGTACCTGCAGTCCTCTGTGTTTCCTGGTTGTTTGTCATCATTATCACAGTCTTACATCCAGCCTTACATGCTCTTACAACCTTAAATCTTAAATATTTTAATCCTAAGGATTAAAATCAAGCTAAGGCCCACTATGTCAGATAGAACTTTTTAAAATGGCAATAGTTGCTTTACAAACTCACATTCCAGCAAACTGCTGTCAGATTGCTTTCAAAATATTGATGGTTTAACTGTAATTCTTTGAGAAACATAATCAACAAAACAGTCTTGAAAATGCTGCTTTGTATGTAAGCAACCAAAATCTGCAGATTGTTCTGTTAATTATTTTAACTGCTGGATAACATGGTTTTAGTGGAATTAAATTTCTACCTTTTTAATTAAATTCTCTCTCTCAAAGGCATTTATTTTACTGGGCTTGAATTTTACTCTGGAACTGACTAATGTAAGCCTGGTTAGGGGAAGTGCCAAGGATGTGCCTAAAATATTAGGAATAGCAAAGTCTGCTGTGCTGCTTGTTCCTGAGGAAGCTGCCAATTCACAGGTCAGTGTTTGCAGTGTCATGTTACTACCACAGAAGAAAGGTACACTTCATTACAGAAGATACCTGTTATAAGAACTCAGTGAAGTCTTCACTGTAATCAATATGACAGAAAAGATTTTTCCTGTTATTACTTGCACTGTATGTTATTCTTTCCTCTGATATGAATTCTTACAGAAATATTTTAATACAGTTGGAAAAGGCCTCTTCATCTATAAAATGTAAGTAGTGCAAATATTTACGTGAAGTGGGAGCTTTAAGACTTAAAGGAAAATAAGTAAATCTGGACAATGTAGTTTCTAAAAGTACAGGAACTCCAAAGCAGATAATATCATATATTCAGTATTATGTGCAAAAAGAGATGGAATATATGCTGGATGTTAATGCAGATGTCAGTAAATTTGGTGATCACTGAGTGATAAATTTTCCATTTGTCTATTTTGTATAAGAGCAAGAAAAGATAATTCGCGTACTTTGATATGGTATATGTGCTACCATTCTCTTTTTGTGTCAGACGAAGACAGTAGCATGATGAGGTTTTAAGTCTTAAATTTTATTGAAGTTTTTACTTAATAATTTTAATTATCTTGAAGCATTGTTCTGGTTTTCAATTTGCAGTGAAACTTAAGTCAAATAGTCTTTCTGTATACACTGTTTACAGAAAGACTATTATATGCTATATACTACCATATATCCATTTATAATTTCTTTTAGAATATGCAAATTATCTTCACTCCTATTTGCTGCTCAGAGAAAAAGAAAAGTAGATCACAGTAGCAAGAATAATTTTGTGAACAATGTCATGGGGCAACAAGTTACTTTTCACTGGATACACAATTAATAACTTATTTTAGACCTATGTATATATACATAGAGAAAGAGAGTAGTATAGTTACTACCTGTGAGCATTGAGGGCAGGCTTGATTTATTTTTCTTCTAAACAAGAGACACAGATTTCTGTATTCACTGTTTTCAGTACTGAAATGTCAGTTGTTCCTTTTCCCTGCAATCTAATTGCCAGAAATCTAAAATTTACAAGTATTATTAAAGAACTGTGAAAGAAATATACGTATTCATATGTCCATAGATACATGCACATATATTTATCTATATGCATGCATCCTTATTGTAAGATGCTCATTTTACAGAAGGTACTATGCTTTCACGTAAGTTATTGTCCATTTTTATTCCATTTTCTGATAAAATCTACTCTGTTTCCACAGGTTGGCTTTGAATCTGTGATATTACGACTTACAAACATTGTCGCAGGGACAGGCCATGCTGTCATAACCAGAAGGGGAGTTTATGGCTCTGTAACAGTTAGCTGGATTTCAGGATGCCCACCAGACCTAGTCACTGACTCTGTCAAACTGGGCAATATTACTCCTCCATTTGGTGAGTAGTTGCCACAACAAACTATGTACAGCTACAAGGACAACAGCTATGGCAGTTGCATAAGTGATGATACCACGTTTTAGTTATTTGTACCTCTACATGTTTCCTTTGTTAATGAAGAATCATTAGAATGAAATCGTGTGATCCAATTTTTATCTGTAAGGGACATATTTGCTTTATGAGAAAAAAGCCCAACTTTTCTTCATGGACACAATGCTATGGCCCTGAAGGACAGCTTTATATAGGAAAGACCCTTATCACAAAGATTTCTTCACCCTCAATGGAGTGGAATTGTGACTAAAGTCCCTATGTCAGTATATTCCCAGGTAAAAAGAGAATTCCTGTTTAGTGATTTTGACTTTCTCAATCATTCTCCTTTCAGGTACTGTTGTATTTTCCTCTGGGGAGGAAAGTAAAGTGATTTCATTTCAGGCTACTCCAAGCCTAAATAAACCTGAGACATTTGCCATCACTTTAACAGCAGTGCACAGCAATGTGTCTGGTGGGGCTCGCCTGAGGTAAGGATATTACTTACACCGTTGAGTTGCACTGATGCTGTAAGAATTATGACACGTATGGAGGCATATATCTCATACAAAGCCCTATTAAATTATAGGTAGCTAGCAAATATTAGTCCTTTTTTTGATAAATTTGTATGTCTTGTCTCACATGGAAACAAATGTCAGTACTGCAGATCTGATCTACCTGGAACTGAGGCCTTTCTTCAATTTCAGTCTGTTTCCTGGCATTGGAATCTGAGGTGCCTAGAATGTGTGTAGAATGATGGAGACAGTTAGAAAACTGAAGAACCAAGATCAACCAGGAAGCTGAAGAATGAAATAAACTCTGTCAATTTTCAGTGTCCCTAAAAATCCGTATTTAGAAGATCTTAGATGACAAACATTTAAAATAAATCAAATGAAATAAGAAATGCTCTAAAAATGCCTAATTAATATTAAACCCCCTTTTTATTCTGAAAAATTAAAACATTATGTTCAGTGTAGTTTTTCATCTCACTTAAACTGTTATCTGTTCTTCAAACTATTTTTACTCTTCCTTATTGAAGATGAAAGTATATTAAAAAAATGGGCATAGAGTGATGCTATGTGGAGACAGATATTGGCTTCACCATGTTAAAACTGCAGTGGCAAATCTGAAGGAAGTCAGGAGTGAACCAGGTGCCTAAATTCCCCAAACTGACCCTTTCTCCTTGGCTTGTCCATCCTATGGACTTGAGTCCTTAAGCACATTTACAGTGCGAGTCAAATACCTTGAGTGTATGAGAATAACCTTTCCTAGAAAACTTAAGACTGCATCTCACACGATGTAAAGCTCACAATTACTTTGAAGGTTTCTTGGCTTCCTTCGTGGTGGAAGCATCTCATCTGTTAGCCAAATCCACTCATTGTAACTGCCATTTGGTAGCCTCTGGCATTGAATAATGAGTCAGTTTTAGAGAGAAGGGGATGACACAAGATTTAGCAGAGTCAGTCTAGTATTTTGTAATAAGAAGGGGATATATTTAATATGAACAAAGTAAAGATTAAATTGATATTGATAACAAGGCTCAGATCTGGAAAAAGATTACTATGAGTAATATTGTAAAGAGGCAGTATTTCAAAGCCTTAGTGTATATATTAAAATAACTTCCTTTCCTTCCCTAGCTTCCTGGCTAAAACTGTAGACCTGCTAGGATCTGTCTACTTCACAGCTTTCCCTTGGTACAGGAGGTTTGTTCAGTGTTTAAAACTGGTATTACTCGTACTGGCTGTATTATATTCCTGTATTATGTCCACAGTAGGAAGACCTGCTTTCCTTTGCCTCTCCGTTGTCTCAGGAAGACCACATTTTATTTATCATTTACCCAGTATCCTGTCCTGACTTAGGGCACATTAAGCCTGTGGAGGGCTGTTCAATCCAAACATTGCAAAAACATTTATGTCTTGCTTTGTATGGTTGCTATTTCTTCCCTCTACTGTTACACATTTTTTAATCCACTTTCTTACAGCTATCATTGTTTGCTCACTGAAAATTATTATGCTTGATTGTGCTACTTTTCATTATTTGTATTTCCTCTCTCAATCTGACATTGTTTCTGTTTCAGATCAGGATTTACAATAGCTGAAATTGAGCCAATGGGGATCTTCCAATTTGATCTTCACTCAAGATCAGTTTCAGTTGAAGAAGGTGTCCAGGTAGTCAGACTACATGTCCAAAGATTGTTTGGTTTTCGAAGTAATCTCACTAAACTGACATATCAGACCATTCCAGGAAGTGCCAAACCACTAGAAGACTTTATACCCATCTACAATGGAGAGCTTATGTTTTTACATTTTCAGACAAATGCGGTGATAGAAATATCAATAATTGATGACAGTGTGTCTGAAATACAAGAATTTTTTTTCATAAATTTGACTTCTGTGGAAATTCTGGATGTTCAACCTGTAAACCTTGACTGGAGTCCCCGTTTGAATCCAGCTTTCAGTGTTGCAACAGTTAATATCCTGGCTAATGATATTCTTCATGGAATACTAAGTTTGGGGCCAGAGTTTATTTATGTTGAAGAAGATACAAACAACAATACCTTCAACACAGCAGTGCTTCAGATCAGAAGGACCAAGGGATTTACTGGTGATATTAAAATAACTGTTAAAACCTTTGGGGGAGTGAGTGCACAGAGTGGAGTAGATTTGTATCCTTTTGGAAATGTTTACAGAGAATCAAACTTCACATGGGCAATGGAAGGAGAAGATTTTGAAGAACAGACAGTCTCTCTGACTTTGCTGGATGGAGAAAGTGAAAGCCAGGTGTCCATAAAAATTTTTGATGATGATGAGCCTGAAGGACAGGAATCATTTTATGTTTTCCTGTCAAATCCTGAATATGGAGCTCAGATTGTGGAAGGAAAGGATGAACATGGATTTGCTGCTTTTGCAACAGTAATTATTGCAGGTAGTATTATTTCTCCCAGGAAATGAGTAAATATATTTGAATTAAATAACAGTAAATAACTATATATTCTCGTAGCAATTTTCATGTAAAATTGGAATTCTGTGTGATAATAAGAAGGGTATTCTATTTCCAAATCTAAGGTTTTCCAGATCAGAGGAAGCCTCTAATGCACGAAGCCCACTTAGTATCCCTTAGCAATGTAACTCAAAATACACCTATAGGTGCTGCTTATCTCTGTACTTGTCCTTCATGAAGGGAGAATGCTGAGCATAAGTATTTATGTTGAAGACGGAGTAGCATTGCAGGCTCATTTGGTTTTTTTGCTGTTTTCCTTTTTCCAACCCTTCCTCCTGGGACATGAGATTCCCATCTCAGTAGATCCATGACTTCCAAATTCAACGAATAAGTGGGATACTTCATAATACAGACCTGTGACTATAAGAAGTCACCAATTAACTTATGGTATGAAAATGAAAGTGTCCAAGAGGAACCTGTTATAGAACTGCTGGGCTTCCATTGCTTGTTCTGAGTATTGTACAAATGATCCTTTCTCACAGTACTGTAGTGCTGCATTCAGACCAAAATATTTTGTATAACTGTAAATAGTGACCGCTTCTTGACAGTTTATGGCACAAAAAGATCACTGATTTTTTGCTTGGTTTGTTTCTGAAGACCACATGATTTGTATTTTGCCACTTCGGGTACTTTGCTTTCTCAAGTTCCAGAATGCTTTAAGCTTTTTTTACTTTTTCTTTTTACCTTTTTTTTTTTTTTTACCCTTTTCCTAACTTAATATATGAATTATGATTTTGTAAAAGAAAATGTCATGGGGCATTTGAATACAGGAAGACTTTGTTCCTACTAAGACCGTAAGATTATCTAAAAGAGGAGAGACATAAAAATTTACTGATCCATTAGTTAAATAATGCATTATGGCAGCAGTGCTTGATGGGAGACAGTCAGTGTAAATTGAAATGAGATTTAGCCTGAGTGTTGTTTTCTACTGAGTACAGAAAGGCAGTGGCACAGGTTGCTTGGGGAGGTTGCCTGGTCTCTCTCCATCCCTGGAATTTTTTCAAGCCCCAACTAGACAAACCTCTGAGCCACCTGGTCTGGTTTCAGAGCTGATTCAGCTTTTAGAAGGGTATTGGACTAGAGACTTAAAGGGCCCGTTTAACCTGAATTACATTAGCATTCTGTCAGATGTATTTCACATCTTTTGTATTTTTAAGTTAAGTCTTTCACTTTTACAATGGATAGATTTTGCACAAAATATAAAAAACAGTTTCTGTTTTCATTCTTTGCTACTATGCAGTTCATACCTGCAGTGTAGTCATCCTCTGCTTCTGGGGATGGAGGACAGGAATGGGCATACTTAGTCACCAAGGTAGAGTTTTTCTTTCAGTCACTGTGCTACTGTGAGAAAGGGATGTCAGAGCTCCAATTTCCCCTAGCTTTTAGATACCTGTCAGTCTTACCAGCTGAATATAAACCAATCTTAACTGCAGTATGGATTAAGTTTTAGAAAGAAGTTGGGCATTGGAATGAATTTAAGGCTAACTCAATTTAGGCTAATCGAGAAAGTAAGGTCCAACATTACTGAGAGTTTAGTGTATTTAGATAGTCTTAAGAAATCAGTGTGGGTATTGACAACTGGGATTAAACTGTGCTGCTGGATGAGTGTAGGAAGCAACCAAGATTGTATACAAAAACAGATCATATGAAACACGTTCCCTTCATGTGCGTTGTCTCTAGAATTTACCATGGAAGTAACCAGTTCCCTGGGTATGCACGTTAACTGCAGAAGTATGTGTATAGGCACAGGTTGGAATTTGAGCTTGTGTTGAATCCCACAGAAGTGCATCAATGTGCTCTAGAGTTATACCCTCAATACCAAGTGTCCATAAAGTTGGAACATGAGACAATACATTAAGGAGAAGGGTCAAAGCATGTACCTGCATTTAAGTGTATAGATAAATACCACAGGTTAAATATTTGTGCATGCACATAAGCAAACACACAGTTTCTGTTTATCTCATTATATATATTGACTTTTAGTAAGCGCTGGGGTGGAACTAGATTGCCTTTTCAACTGCAGAGTAAAGTCATCAGTGCCTGCAAGGAGAAATCCTTTAGAAGCAAGGTTTGATCGGGCACTGTGAAGGCATTAGTTTCCCCTCATTAACACTGGGATTCTTTTTATCTTCTGCTGCTGTTTTTCTGAAGTTACTTACATTCTCCTGAGAAAAATGTGGTGTTTTGCAGCTCACTAGTTCCACACATAGAATTAAAGATGCAAGAGAAAAGCTGATGTAATAATATGTGAAAATGGATGGGTTCAACAGCATCATGGGTAGGAGGAATAAGAAAGCTTAGGTTACATTACTGGAAGCCCATCTTTATCACATTACCTACTTTATATGTCGCGGCCCATTTCTGTTCAGACAGAATGTTTTAAGATTTATAATAAATATAGCTGGAGTGATTATCTCATAAAGGCATTATAAGCAAGGCTTTTGCCATTGTTCTGGAGATTACTGTAATACCTAGTCTCTTGAAGTCAAGGGACGCAGAATTCAGTCAGTTTGTTGAATATTGCTGAAAATACAAGCTTACATGCAAAAATAGTGCCAGGACTCTCATAAGGAATTTACTTTCAAAAATAGTTGTTATTCTACTGATTAAAATAAAATTTAGAAGTGCTACATTCTAAATTTGAAATTCTAGAGTGTAAATTAAGAATAGAAATATTAAGAGAATTGAGCTGTCCCTAAATAGTACTTTGCAGCATGCTTTTGATACCTGTCTGTTTGGGTTTTTAGCAGTTGTGTATATCAAAATTAGAATTTACTCTCCGCTTAACCTTCTTGCTTACTACTTTCATGGACTATTTCCTACATAGGAAGTGATCTCCAGAATGGCATTTTGGGATTCATTCCAGAAGTACAAAGTGGCCTGGTACTTGATGAAGACTCAGAAAACAGAGAGGTGCTGCTGACTGTCACACGGCAACCAAACAGGTGCAGGCAATATCTGATTCCAGTGCTCTTCCCGCACTCTGTAGTAACTTGAATCACAGGAGCTACTGTTAGTGGAAGAGGTTTTCATCGCAGAGTTTTATAAGTGTTTCCCTTTCAGCTCCCTTAATAGCTTCACAGATTTTGTCAAGGGGGCATTTAAGTTGTGAATATAATTAGGTCTGTCACTTTATTGGTATATAGCAGAAACAGGAAAAAACACAAATGCTTACCATTTTATACTGTAAGTCAGCAAGTGTGAAGGTTTTGCTTAATGTAAAGTATTTGCACTGTTAAAGGTGTAACTCCAATTCTCACCTCTCTGTGTAAGGTAAGTAGATATGAATGCTACAAGGAGCAATTAAGAAGTTATGTAAGTGTCAGTATGCTTAGGTCTTCATTTTTTCCTAATTAGTACACATATATGTTGTACATTTCTGAGTACTTTAAACAAATATGCTCAAGTATGGTAAGTTCCTTACACTTTCAGGAAAGACAAATTCTTCCTGGCTTTCCAGGCCAATGGTTACTGTAATATTAATGAAACTACTTGGGCACATCCCTGCTTTCCAAGCACCAGTGTCTCTTATTCAGATAATTGCATGTTATCTGAAACAAAAATTGAGAAGAATCTGGGTTCCCACAATAGCTTTATTTTCTTTTTCTGTTACCTTTTTTTATAATCGAAATAGATTTTAAAGGAAGAAATTTAAATAAAAAGTGCTATTTTTTTCATTGTAAAGCAGTTGATTACCTAATGATAAGTTCTGAATAATAACATAAAATGTATGTTACGTCTGTGGTTTATGTTTCCTAAATCTGTTGTGCTCTCCTTCAGTACATGCACACTCCTCTCTTTTGCTTATAGGGCTTTTGAAGATGTGAAGATCTTCTGGCGTGTGACCTTTAATAAAACAGCTGTTGTCCTTCTGAAGGATGGTGTGAACTTGGAGAATGAACTTGTATCTGTGCTGGGAGCCACGACCTGTGTGGCAGGTCAAACAACGTGCAACATCTCCATTGAAATAAAACCTGATCATGTAAGTAATTATTGCTCATTTATGTACAGCATTGAATCGCAATCTATTAAGATGAAAAAACCCCTTTGATCCAGAGGAACTGATGCTTAGTTTGAAGACAGTTACTTGATATCTGCTGGGTTTCTCTGGAACATGTTTACTTATAGACTTGTACTGCCTCCACTGTGACTGGTAAAAATTTGGGAAGGGGATAAGTATTTAGTTTGAAGACTAAATTACAGGTCTTAGATTTTTATATAAGAGTAAGAAAAAAAGAATGGAGTTGTTTCAATGAAATGTTCGATCATATACTCTTATACTTCACACAGTAAATTTTTCATCTATCAAAGCATTTCCTAGGGTGGTTTGTGGAAAACATATTCTATAAGTAATATCTCATTCCACAAAAAAACCTTTGAGTCTAAATTGTGTGTAATTTTATATTCCTAAATCTAGCACAGTGATCTGTGAAAACTCATAAAACTGCATAAGAATCTCTGAGTGTCTAAAAATCTGTTGCTGTTCACATCCACCTTGTGAATAATGAGTGGCCATCCTCCACTGAATTGTATTTGTCGGTTGGGTATGTCTAAGTCTAACAGCCTTGTGAGACCCAGCTGGCACTCTAAAATACAGAGATGGTTGTATTAACACAAAACACAACATTCAGTCAATTTTATTGAAGAGAAGGAAAAAATATTTTAGTGTGAATACCTAGTGGTTAGAGTAATCCCTTAAGAAAGGAAGGATTAATGTTTGCTATCCTTTTAAAGTTGGAGAGTTTTAAATTTTCTAAGAAATTATCCTAGCACCCAGGCTAGTGGCAAAGCTGAGGTCTGGGCAGTGGAAAATGACTAGATGGGAAGATTTCCATGTTTTTTCCTGACTCAATTCTAGAAAATATTGCAAGATGCTGTACGTGGTAAATAGGGATTTTCCGTTTAGGCAACAGGATGCATTCCCTTAGTTCGCTAAGAGGGCCATTTCCCTTCTCCATCTTCAGATGTCATCTTTACATTACAGAGTCAATGAATAGGTGTATAGGGCACAGGCTGCCTTGCTGAGTAAACTGAGATTATGAACCTCTTTAGTCCAATAAAGTGATATCAGTATTTAATGACAGCAGTGCAGAAGCTGCAGAGACATGCAGTTGTGCCACGTGAAGCACAAGTGTGTGCCATTCTAGCAACTACAAACAGAAGGCTAAAGCTCCCCATTCATTCCAGTATAATTACACCTGTCATTAGTCAAGAACATTTCATTTAGAGAGCTACTGTTACGATCTAATTGTTAAGGTTCTTAGAAATACCTCTGCCCAAATTAAGGTGCAAACGAGACTATATGCCAGTCAATAGTAAGGGTTTTATTTGATAGGAAACATGAGAGAGAGAAAGAGAAAGAGAAAAGAGAGGAAGGGAGAAATAGGGAGAGGGGTGGGGGGACAGAGAGGGACAAAAGAATATCACCGCTCCGTGGATCCCACTGACATCTTGATGATGTTCTTCAGCTGGTCTTCCTAGTGGTGAAGGTCCCCCAGAAAGCACAGAATCCCATGGGTTAATATACCCTCAGGCCAGGGGCAGTGTCCAGGCATGGTCCCCGGGGGTAGGGGCAGTCTCTTGCAGCAGACCCTGCTTGCATCACGTGCAGTCCTGTGGTGCAAGGCCCAGCCCTTTGG
>VZTF01009122.1:438097-475145 GCA_013397755.1 Cnemophilus loriae | reverse complement strand
CCATCTTGGAGCTGTCTGGCATTGGCTCTGCCAGACAGGGGGAAAACTTCTGGCAACTTCTCACAGAAGCCACCCCTATAGCTCCACCACTACCAAAACCTGGCCATACAAACCCAATACAAAAAACAGGAAAAAAAAAATTGGCTTCAATGATTACCTTTTTTTTTATAATGTTATTTTCTTGTAAATAACTACTTTTTTTTTTTTTTTTCAAGTTTGCTACTTGAAAAGTGCATGCAATAGGTACAAGTAACATCTTTCCAATGACTTCTGGAATCTTAGTAATCAGATGTCTACTTTTAACTGTTATATTTGTGTTGTAGGTACAAAATTAAAGATGAGGCAGAACGTCATACTATAAACTTAACACTGCTACCTTATTTTCAGTAAGGAAACAAAGTACCATAGCCTGTATTTTCAGAGTGACATATTTCTCTATATGTGAAACATCACAAAAGTCTATCAAACAGTATTCTCTAAGCTCTGAGATTTTCCATGAATTCAGTTAAGTGTGCAAATATACTGAGTTTTTAATTTCTTGTAAAAACATGCATAAACATATTAGTGTTTAAATGCTAAGGTTGTATGTAAAATGTTTTTTCAGAACATTTTTAACTGAGTTCAGTACTTGAATACAGGCAAGTTAATTAATTCCATTTTTAAAATTGCATGCTTAGTTCTGTGCAGTTTTTCCAAAAGTGAGTAGGTAGTTACATGCCTTTTTGTAAGGTAAAAAGAAAATGAAAGAGAAAATTCTTCATAAGTTGTACATCTGTGTAAATCCATAACCTGGAATATGGCACTCTTGGAGTTTACTGTCATTTATGTCAAACTTCCAGCCACAATGCCTGTTCTGTTTAAATAGCTACATAAATGCAGTAAGTTCCATGTGAAAATCTGGGATTTAATTATTGTGCCTGACAGAGTGATGCCCATTGCAGTATTGTTTTTACAATATATGTTATTGTACATATTGCACATTTCAGGAAGCATGCTTGTGGAAAGTGTTCTTAAAGTTATCCACTGTGCATACAAAGTAATATATAAACATTTATTTAAAGCTGAAAGTTATTAGTAGATCTTATAATTATATGAAAATCATCCCTCACTTACAGGTACCAGAATTTGAAACTTACATATTTGTTGAGCTGTATGCTGTAAGCACAGGAGCTGCTTTGAACAACAGTGCCAGATTTGCTTTTATAACTATCCTGGAAAGTGATTCTCCTCATGGTTTAGTGTATTTTGCTGTGGGATCTCGATTTGCTGTGGCTTATAGGAAGACAACTTTAATCAGTCTGCAAGTTCTTAGAGATTCTAGTACATCAGTTACCACAATGGTTAGCTACAGCATGCAGGTAAGACTTATTATTATTATTATTTTATTTATTTTTATATCTTTTTCTCACCTTTAGGAAAGCAGACTTCCAGCTCTTCAGGGAGATAGCCAGGGGGTTCCCCTGGGAGACTGCCCTCAGGGACAAGTGAGTGGAACAGAGCTGACAGATCTTTAAGAAAGTCTTCCATAGAACACAGGAGCTAGCAATCCCCAGGAGCAAGAAATCAGGCAATGAAGGCATGAGACTGGCATTGCTGAGTCAGAACCTGCTGGTCAAACTAAAGAGAAAGAAGCAAATGCACAAGGAGTTGAAGCAAGGGCAGGTGCGCTGGGAAGAGAATAGAGATGGAGTGTGAATGTGTAAGGAAGGCCAAGGTGAAGCTGGAAGTGCATCTGGCCAAAAATGGGACACAAGGGACACAAAAATAACAGGAAGGGCTTCTAGAGAAGCCCTAAAGTTAATCAGAAAGGGAAGGTCAAAGAAGGTGTTTCCCCCTGATAAACAATGCTGGAAAACTGGTAACAACAGATTAACAAAAGGCTAATGTACTCAACAACTTTTTTGCCAGTCTTCACTGGCAACCTTTTTTCCTATATCTGTTAAGTGGATGGACAGCAGGATATGGCATGGGGGAGCAAAGTCCCTCCCACTGTAAGGGAAAATCAGGTTCGTGACCACCTGAGGAACCTGAATGTACACAACTCTATGGGACCCAAAGAGATTCATCCCAGAGTCCTGAGAGAATTGGCTGATGTAGTTGCCAAGACAGTCTCCCTTGTTATTTGAAAAGTCTTGACAATCAGGTGAAATCCCTGATGACTAGAAAAGGGAGATTACTATACCCATCTTTAAAAAGGGAAGGGTAGACAGGAAGAGCCTGGGAACTATCAACCTGTCAGCCTCCCCTTTGTGCCTGGGAAGATCATGGAACAGATGCTCCTAGGAGCTGTGTTAAGGCACATGGAGGACAGGGAGGAGACTGGAGAGAGCCAGCACAGCCTCACCAAGGGCAAGTCCTGCCTGACCAACCTAGTGGCCTTCTATGGTGGGATGACTACATCAGTGTGCAAGGGAAGGGCTACAGATGTCATTTATCTGGACCTTCATAAAGCCTTTGACACATCAGGACACTTGCTCTGTTAGGGCACACGTTAATTAATACCAGAACATGCTTAGGAAAAGAGAGAGAAATTTCATCAATTTTTTTTCAGTGTTCTTGGAGTACTAAACAAGAAAAATTGTTCTTCTGACTGAAAATAGCACATGCTAAAGTAAATTTTATCATCCCCATTCATTTCTGAGATGTCTACATCTGTAGCACGAGCCTCTTCTAGCTGTTGACACTCTTTTTACTCTCAAATGTATACCTCATTTACATACTCATTATTATTGCAGCTGATGAAGTTTCTCCTTTAGCAGATCTGCAAAAATATGATTCCTGATACTTCCTTAGTATCTGTGAATCCGACATCAGGGCACAGGCTACAAGAGAGATTCTTTCAAGTTTACCATCACATTGCAATAGTACTTGGCCTGATCTACTTTGAGTATTTGTGATTTTATTACTAAAATTATTATTTTGGGGGTGAGTTATTATATATTTACCCTTTACAATAAAAGGTTCTGCATTTTTTTGTTATATTGAATGCATATGTGTTTTAACCACATAGGTTTACATGGTATTTCCATACACTTATTATACAGTAGTTGGCCAGTGTTTCAGTTAGATTGTGTGATAACAAATTTTCACATTTATTCCACCTAAGAATTCACTATAATTTAGCTGTTAAATGGAAAAGAAATTGCTACTGCCCACTGTATATTTATGCTAAAATATAGTGGGCAATCTCTTATCCATTTGTAATTTTTATAACCAACCTTCTTCGGACATTTTTAGGTTTTGAGGGTGCATGGCCAAGTACTAAAGTATTGGTATTATTAGTAGCTTTAAAATAAGAGTCCACAGCAGACAGGAAGGCAGTAACTGGAAACCAATGTTTATCTCATCCCTACAAAGGTTTCTTAGACATTGTTCTTGTCACTAGTGCTTTTATTACTACTTATTTCCATTTCCTAGTTCTCAGTGGGAAGGGATAAACAAAAGGAAACTTCTCCCTGGAATTTTCACAGGTGATGTGATCGTGTCTAGAACAATTTTGAACAGTTACAGGCTGCATTGATTTACCAGGTTCTCCAGTGAACTCAAAATGTCTGATTCATTCCATAAATAAACTCTACTAATAAAAGCTAAATATTTTCAACAGGGGTCTAGTATTTCACAAACAAAAATCCTCATTTTATTCAGTGGGAGACCACTACTTAGGAGTCAGTATACAAGCTGCACTTATTAAATGAATAGATACTTTTGAAAAATCATATAGTTGAATAATAGCTCGGAAAGTTAGTTTCCTCTTAAGGAAAGTTTATTATATTACCAGATATAATGTCAAGGTTATGGCAAGTGACAAAAAGAGCAAGACTTTGAAGAATGAAGCAGTAACTGCAAACCTCATGGAAGGTAAAAATAGTGGTAAAAATTTCCTTCACAAGGAAATAAGGCCATGTAGCATTACTAGATAAATTCATCTATCTGCCTTGTATGTGTATTCTATAGCATTTGCTTTGCCTTTGTATTAAATGGATTATTAATCTTTTAAGTATGTATTCTGGGACTCAAAATACCATGAATCGATAATAGTTTGGACACAGATTTCCAAAACCTTTGTTTTGCTTTTGTTTAGTTTCCTATGTATTTGTAATGTTTTCCTCTACCCTACAGTGAAGGACTTTGTGCTGCAGTCATAGTCTTACATCAACCCTTCTGGAATTCACACACGTGCTAACATTTCTGTAGTATTTATTCACACAGAAAAGTTTTGTGGTTTTTGTTCTGGAAAAGAAGGAGTGGGACCCTGTTTACTGTTGATGATATATATAATTCTTCTCCTATGTTTGATGGGTTACTAATTCAGGGAGATAATTACTTTAATGTAATTGTTTCATCACTCACAATTGCTTTTTGAAAGAGGACTTCTTATTTACACATTTTGTTTTTACCCATTTAAAGTGTGTTCTACAGCAGGTGGTTTTGAACAATTACGGCTATCATAATGTTACCTAAAACTCTTTCGGTTTGTTTTAAGGAGCTACAAAAACCCGAACCTATTGGACGGACCTTCATATCTCCAGCTGTGGCAGGACAAGATTTTGTCAGATCTGAAGGTTTATTGACTTTTGAACATGGACAGAGAAATGCATTCCTGGATGTGACCCTGACTCCAAAGACAGGATCTTTAAATCCATTTCCTAAACGTTTCCAGGTTGTACTTTCTAATCCCACAGGCGGTGCCAGGGTAGATGATGTGTATGGTATTTCTAACATCACCATTGTCTCAGATTTGGACTCCTTGCCAGTTTGGGGACTGATTGATCAACTGCATCAGCCTCTTGATGACACCATTTTACACAGAATCCTTCAGAATCTGAATGTCAAAGTGGCTACAGAAACTACAGAAGAGCAACTTACTGCTGTGGTGCATATAATAGATAAGGTAAACACTTCCTGTTTTTTCTTAAATAGCCAGTGACGTTAATTAGAGTATAATAACACAACAAGGCGTATCTATCCATCTATCTATCTATATATATATATATTTTACCAGGCTGATCACATCCACAGCAGTGACTCAGAAGCACAGACTGTGCAAAAGTAAAAGTAGAAATTGTGAAGTCCTACAATCAAGGAAGGAGTTTGTCCGCCAGTAGTTAAGATGGTGGCAAGAAATCAGAAATCAAATAGGTTGAAATGAGCAACCAGTACTAATTTTACATGCATACCTGTAGCTCTAGATTTTCTGCTGCGCAATTTTCCCTTTGGTGCCATAGTTTCGTGGAGCTTATTATGTTTTCTTGACTCTTAGGTCACACCTTTGTTGCTTTTAGGCCTGGCACAACCCCTGCTCATATCTTTACAGCAGACAGCAGTCAACACACAAGCAAATCCTACCTGGGCCAGCTGGAGTCTGCTGTAGTCTTAACCAAGCCTCAGTCTTTTTTTCTCCAGTAGCTTAGGGAATTGGGTTGTCAGGGTAGCTGAGTGCTGAAGCATTGCACTAAGTTCTGTGAAAATTGTGGACTAGTTTTATGGTGTTCTGTCTGTTCTGGACTCTTGGAATAATGCACAGAAGCCAGAAAAATTCTAAATACCTAGATACAAAAAATTATAACAATATCCATTCATTTTTTATTGGTGTCACACAGAAAACAGAGAAAATAATTTAAAAAATTATCAGAACTCAACAATCTTTGGTTTGTGAAAGAATGAAAAATGACACATCCCTTCTTTAATACTCAAATCCCCTAGTAAGCAAATCTTTATGTAGTTTTGACAGACTGTGTCTAATGCCTTGAGAACAGTGATCGGGAGTTGGGGAAAATATTCTGAACTTTCAGAATGAACACTGGAATCACAGTGAAGATATCACTAAACCATTGAACATGAGGAAATGTTACAAGAAGATTCCTTTGCTTAAAATGTTGTTTGATTTCTTCTCCTCTCATTAGGTTACAGGTGTAGGTGAAAAACTGTTACTCACTGGTAAAAGTAAAAGTCTTTTCTATGAGATACTCTGTGCTCTGGCTAGCCCAAAACGTAAGGACACACAAGGATATAGCCTGCTCGCTGAGGTAACTGAGAAGTTTGCTTTTTCTCTGTTGACTGGGATAAAGTGTGGATCATCAGGAGAAAGGTTAGTAAGCTTGAATTCATGATATGTTTCGTAAATACATGACAACTTACCAATACAGAAAATCTAACCTACATTTTCAGAAAAGGGACTTGTCTACTATCTAGTATGCTACCCATATGTGAATGTGTTGTTACACTGTCATGATCTTACAAAGCACTATGTCATAGTGCCAATATATAGTGCTTTGTAAGACTGAGTGTCACATATAACTGTTACTTTGGTATGGGATGGCTGTGGGAACATGAGTCAGGAGATCTGGTGTGTATTAACCCACCTTTAGCTCAAATATGGCCTGGAAAAGTATTTATTATTCTTGCTAAGAAAATAATATGCAATTGTATGATGCACAGCTGTGTTCTAAGCCTTAGGTGAAAGCTGGCAACCCAAAATTTCTACTGGTGTTTTGTAATTTGTATGTTCTTGGTTTTGCTCACTTGAATATTGTTTTAAAATTTTTAAAGCAACTCTTAGTTTCAAATTGCTAGTTTTGTCTCCAAGGGCATCATCAGGCTAATGGGCAGGGGAAATAGGTGACTGAAGGAAGAGATTATTCTTTTTTATGAGACAGATGGTTTTAAACACTGTGTTCCTGTCATTGAGGATCTATTAAACAACTGGTGGTTGAATGTGTGTTCAGTGTTTAGAACTTAAAATTCTTTATTCCAAGTTTTTTTGCATCATCTGTTGGGAAAAAAAAAAAGCAAGATCATCCATTTTAATGCCTCTCCTGTTTTTTAGACTCAGTTCTACATCAAGCAGTAAAGATGAGTGTTTTGATAACCTAGTTCACTATGGACAGGTTTTAGTTGCAGGTCATAAGGAGCAAATCCCAGAGGGGAAATGGAGAAACTCAAATATGTAAAACTTCAGCCCTTTTTTTTCCCACAGAAACTGAAACAGTGTGCCAATGAAACATCATAAGATTAAAAATGATTAATTAATATAGTACTAACAAATCACAAATACCTTTTAGAGTCATTATGGGATGAATAGTGAAGCTTGTTTCCACTTACCAGCCCTACTGCTTTTTCATTTCCACAGAGGCAAAAATATCCTTGACAGCTGCCCATATATTGCAATAATGGCTTACAACTGGTTTCCTCAACAAATCAATGGACACAGATTTAATGGAAAAGATGGGGATTCTATTCAAGTACCTGAACATCTACTAGAGGTCTCTGCATTATCATCTCCTCAAGAAGATAACTGTGAATCCGTACAGTTCACAGAATACAGCAGTCAGCAGTGGTTCCTTACTAGCGATAAAGAACTTGCCCTGAAAAACAAGGTTTGAAGGTTTCTTTTTTTTTCAAGAATTTGTTTTAATCTAGCTATTGCTCAAAACATCATAAATGTATTTAAAATAATGTGAACATTTTTATGGTTGTCTCTGATTAAAATGAGCACTGTGTTGAACCTTAAGTTTATCTTTACATTGTATATGTTGTTTCAGGTTTTTTCAATGAGCTTGAAGGGTCAGAGTTCACAACCCTTGAAAGATAACAATGAAGTCATTTATCGTATTTATGCTAAAGGAAGTCGGATTGTTCCACAGAAGTCTCTATGTCTCCTCTGGAATCAAGCTGCTGAAAGGTTATTTTATTATTGTGTTTAGTTTTCCATTTTCTACCATGAATCTGTGTATTTGTGCAAAATGTGATAACTCCAATTAAATCATTTGCAAGTATAAAATTGATCCATTTCATGGTTTTTTCCCTTATTTTTCTGGCCATTTCACCAGTACATAAAACTTTTCTTATAATAAAATGAATAGTTATTCTAGCTCAGATACTTCTCAGACTTCTGCCCTTGGCTTTTTTCATCAAAATACCATTTAGATTGTATAATGATGCATTAGGTTACAGTGACAGGCCATAAATCTCAGAGTTGCATCAATGAATGTGTTAATGATTTGGAGATAATTATTTTCTGTATCCTGTTGAAGTCTAGTTGGTTTAGATTCAATTTCATTAGACGAACTGGATGATACCAGCCTGCTGTTGATACAAACTATTTCTCTTCAGGAGGAGATGCACCACAATTTACCTGTATGCTCTCGTTTTATCTATGCACAATTTCCAGTAGTAATGACTTAGAATATCACCTGTGGTATGCTTTATTCTTTTTCAAAACCACTTCAGCAATAGTGAAAAAAAAACCAAACAAAACTTGAATTTTAGTTTGAAACCAATGAAGAGCAGTATAAAATGTTCTCCATAACAGGGTAAGGTATTGAGCAAAGTTAAGTAACAAACTATTTGAAAAGTCAGAGAGACCTAGAAATCTAGCAGAAATTTTAAAAACATCGCCACAAAAATTCTCTAGTGAAAAAAAAAAAGGGAATTTTAATACATTTACAAAGATTTAAAAAAAAATTAAAAAGCTATAAACAGCATTTTAATCTCATGTAAATGTGCTATTCTGAGCACTGCACATGAAAGATTACAGAAAACACCTATGCAATAGTTTAGGAAACTTGGTATTCCAGGAATACAATAAAAATTTTCAATTTTCCTAACATGTGAATTACACAGGTCCATTTCCAACTTTGTGAAACTGTTGTTTTGCAGCTGGCTGTCTGATAGCGGGTTCTGCAAATTGGTTGATGACACATCAGATTATGTGGAATGCTCCTGTTCTCATATGTCCATTTATGCAGTTTATGCCCAAACAGATAACTTGTCTTCATACAACGAGGCTTTTTTTTCTTCTGGATTCATCTGCATTTCAGGTCAGTTCATTTAAGACAATTTTCTCATTAATAACAACTGATGACCAGTAAAACTGATTTATTATTAACATTTTTGGTACCTGATGACAATCTTTTTATTTTAGTGGAATATTGAATGAATGTTAACTAACTTTGTGTTATTAAAAGTGCCATCTTGTCTGGTATTTGCACACTGACAAATTTTGCCATGGGAAAAGAATGTCAAGCTTAGAAATATCACAGAATCAGCTAGGCTGGAAAAGATTTTTGAGGTCATCGAGTCTAAGCTATGACCTAACACCACCTTGCCAACTAGACCATGGCCCTGAGTGCCACGTCCAGTCTTTTCTTAAACACCTCCAAGGATGGTGTCTCCACCACCTTTGTGGGCAGGCCATTCCAATCCCCACTGGCTCACCTTTTGGCACATACGGATGGCCTGCTCCTGTACCTTCAAGATTTCTTTTTTGATGTCCCTCCTTCCAGGACCCTTCTGTTTTTGAAGGCTGTTTCCCAAGGTACTCTCCAAAACAGCATCCTGAATTCCACCCTCTGGAAGTCTAGTGCAGAAGCTTTATTGAAGTTTCAATATCCTTGTTTCACTGAATATTGAGAACTCTATTATTTCATGGTCAATGAAATAAGATGGCCTTCGACACCACATCTCCCACCAGCTCCTCTCTGTTTGCAAACAGCAGGTCTAGCAGAGCCGCACCCGTGGCAGGCTCGCTCACCAGCTGTGACAAGAAGCTTTCCTCCACACTCCAAGAACCTCCTAGACTGCCTCTTTCCCACTGTGTTGAGTTCCCAGCAGATATCTGGCAGGTTAAATCTCCTACAAGAACAAGGGCTGGCGATCTTGAAACATCCTCCAGCTGCTTATACAATAATGCTTATAGAGTAATCTCTCCATCCTGGTTAGGTGGTCTGTGGGAGACTCTCCAGACAGATCTTTTTGTTTACCATCATCTGCCTGAGCCTCTGGACCTAGGCCTTCATATCTATCCTATAAAGGCACCTGGGAAGGTGATGGGGGTCAGGAAGGGATTTTATTACCTCTCTGAGTAGGTACCCATTTCCATTCCTCCCATCTGGTAGGTCTCCTCCTTCTGCCTGATGGTAAGAGGGACAGGGCTGCTCTGACTCGTGCTGAGCTTCTCTCAGTGATGGAAGGGTGTTACTCCACCAGCCTATTTCTCTTTCGCTCTCCCTAATGCTCCTCAGCCTTCCCACTTCTTCCTTAAGCCCTGCCACCAAACCGAGCAGATCATTCACCTGCTCACAGGCACACAGGTGCCTTTTGCATCGCCCTCTGGTACTGCCCCAGGCTCAGACACTCCCTGCAGCCAGGGGTCTGGACAGCTGCGTCCTTCTCTGGGGGTTCTGTTTGGGTTAGCACACTTCTGCTGGCAGCAGCAGCAACGGCTTTTGACGGGTTGTAAACCATTGCTGGATCTACTCAAGTTGGGGGGAAAAAACCCCAAAAAAACCCCAACCAAAACACACCCATCTAACGTACTACCCACTACCAGGAGCCAGAAGAGCAGCTGCACCCCTGCTGTGCAAACTGCTGTGCCACACCCTCACTGCCATGTCACACCCCTGTTTGCCTGGTTCGGGTCATCATGCTCCCTGGCCATTTAAATCTCCTGCAAATGATCTTGGCATACCCCTTGCTTGCCTGATTGGCTGTTTCCTTGAGATGCTTTATTGAAAAGAGATAACACGTCACTCATTTGGGGGAAGAAACTTAAAAATCCTCAATTCATCTGTGTTGCTAGCAGCAGTACAGCCATCCTCTTTGTCAAATGTCTTTGACAATTTTAGCTGGAATTTACACTCAGAAATGAAAGCTTGGGGGAGATAGATTATATTACACACTGCTGCCTAACTGCTACCCAAGATCTTGGGAAAAACCCTAAGAGCTTAACCTAGAAGGAACATGACTCTTCTTTAGCAGCCTCAACAGCCAAAGTCCCAAAATGCCAGGCAAGAAGCAGGGGATCTAAGTTCTAAACTCAGCTTGGCTTGTGAAGGAGCCTTCCAGATTGCAGCTGGTTTACTAGTATGTTGCAGCAATCACAAATTAAAGTAATTTTTTCTTAGAACCGTAGAATTATTTAGGTTGGAAATGACCTCTTGTGTTTATAGGCACTAAGAGTAATGAGCTTACTAAGAAAACATGCTAAAGGGAATTCTTGGCTAGCTTTAACGCCCTTAGATGAGGGTCTGGGTGTGCTCCTTGTGAGGTTTATGACTTCTATACTAGATCATCACTGTATGAGTAACAAAAACCGTGCAAGTAGCTAAATCACTTATTTATCCCTTCCAAGCAAACTGCCCTAACAGATTAAATCTAGGCTCCTTAATTTTTTTAAAACCTCAGCCAAAGAAAATGAAGACAAAGAAGCTCCACACAAACTGATGGTTATATTTAACAATGAAAAAAAGGAGATTTTAGCACATAAAAATAAGCAGATTTTAAAATACAAATACTGGATTACAGGGAAAAAAGATGTAAGTTGATGAAACAAAATGCTGTAAAATACAAAGTGCTATAGAAACGGAAGAAAAAAATATGCAAAAGCTAAGAAAATATTTTGCTGAATTGGAATCAATAAAGATGCAGATCATTGTTCAGAACGAGTCATTTACTGTAGTCATATGTCATAAAAATGTGTTTTAAAGATAAAAATAGTTTAGCTTGGTTTAGGGTTTACTTTGAACTTGAGGCAAATGCTTTCCAATGCCTTTCAGCTTTTTTGGCTGGTTGAAGATGTTTACTTATGTGATGACGTAGATTACTAGATTTAAATGAATCTGTTAAGTAACAAATTGCTTTATTTTTAAGAGTGATGAGGATATTACTCATTTCTCTTGACATTTCCATCTAGGTATGGAGAATATTAAAAAAAAATAATAATAAAAAGAGAGAACATGGTTATATAAATATCACTAAGGAATTTCAAAATATTTAGAAGTAATGCTTTTAGCAATTATTTATTTCACTCATCTCTTACAAATACTGGTAGCTGAACAAATAGTCAGTCTCAAGAAATGATAAAAGAGCTGCCTTAATTACCAAAATTCTTGCTCTGACTGGGGTGTGAAAGTGCACAATTAACTCCGATTAACTCTGAGATTTAGCAGTGTTTTCCTTGGTGACTCAACTTTCCTAGGGTCCTTTTCCCAGGAACTACTTACTGGTGGCAAAGGGGCCTTTTCCATTTTTGTTCTGTTCATGTTTACAATTAATTAGTGAAATCAAAAGTGGTGTCATTTTTTCTGACTATGGTTATAACAGATTTCTGTGCTCAACACAGATGAAATGGGAGACTGGCATTTAGAAGGTTATAGCTATATACTAAAACAGTGCTACCCAACAGGAGGCATTTTTAATGTAATTGTTTCTAAAAACATTTTTTGGATGCAGTAATATGAACACTGAACAGTTACCTTTGCTTTGTATGTAACTATTATGACAATCACCAGTAGCATGCAGAAAGTGACACCAAAAAAACACTTTTCAAAAGTTGCTTGTTTACATTATGAAATTATTTTAGCTCCCAAGCCTATGGAAACATTAAATACATGTTAGTACTTGAAATAAACTCGTGAATGATCCCAGTGTGAACCACAATGAACATACTCTCTCTGTGAGGTTTGTTTCGTTGGTTTTTTTTAGGTAATCTACACTTTTGAAAAATATCTGCTGGGTAATATAGCACAGTTTATTAGCCTAAGCTTAAATTTTCCTTTTTTTTTTTTTTTTTCTTTTTTCTTTGTCGCTTCTGTGTAGGTTTCACTTTGGCTATCATCTCCCACATTTTCTGCACCAGGTGTGCCATGTTTGCGGCTAAACTTCTCACTCATATGATGGTTGCTTGTTTGGGTACTCAGGTAAGAAAAAAGGCTGAAGTCTCAAAATGTAGAGTAAGTACATGTTCGCTTTCCTTTTCTTCAGTTTCATGGCCATGTCTGAACAGACCTTCTGCAATGTAAACGTTTTTGGTAAATGTAAAGTTTCAACATATGACACTTAAAATTAATCCAATATTTATATCCTGTGTTGGGAATTCAATTGAAATTACACACTGTCTGAGAATATTTAATGAAAACTGATGGATAATACAGCAATGTGAGAAGACAGTTTCGTGTATGGAATGCTGTGCTCAATTCTAACTTCTGAAGGATTTTGAAAGTTTTCTTCTGTTTGGGCCCACACAGGCTTTTCTGTCTGTGACCTGTTTTTTTGTTTAAGTACACCACATATTAACTTTTATATGTAATTCTGATCTGTGCAGAAGAATTCTTCAGAACAGTTCCATGTGTTGTGTAAATGTAATAATTTTAATTGCAAAGGTACAATTTGTATGGTTCTAAGTAATTTTGTCATTCATCCTCAATCCTTGAAGTATGTGGCTCTCCTGATCTCTTTTCCTTTTGCCATGCAATGATTTAGAAAGTTTAGAACAAAATTTTTGGAAGAGGGTTTTAGCAGGGTAACTGCTTAGCTAGTGAGCTAGTTCAGAGAGGAAGTAAAGACAGTTTGGTGGCAGCTGTCAAATAAAAGAAAATGGCTTTAAGACCGAGTGAGAGTGTTTAACAAGGGAGAACTGAACTACTGTGCTAGCTGTTCTGAACAGCTGAAAGAAAACCTTTATGCAGTTACTTGTGTCGTGATTTTTTGGCCTGTTGTGAACTAGCCTGATTAGGTAGCCAAAATTTAAAAGAAAACTCTATGTAGATGATGTATGTACAGCTGTACCCACATACAGGCATTTGGTCACTATACGTATGATTAGATATTTACAATGTAATTAAAAATTTCAGGGGTTTGCTAACTAATGACTCTGTATGAACGGAGCTATTTAAGACAGTTTTAACTGAGAACTTACTATGTGAAAATCAGCACTTAATAATTCATGGTTTAAATACAAGGAAAATGTTAGTGTTTTCCATTTCTATCTACTAATCTTTAGGCACTACTAGACACTGGATTTGTAACTATTAGCTCTCAAGCCACTCTAGAGAATGAAGGAAGCTGGTGTTTCTCTGTGTGTTTATATTTTTACCAGAAACAAAATAAAACTTGGAAGTTTTTCATGGTAGCTCCACTGTTTTATACATAACGTAAATAATTAGTTTTCATCTAATATCTGCAGTAGGTGTTTATTAGGTTTGTAGTTTTGGGGTTCTTTTTAAATTGCTACCAGTGCACTAGTTACTCATGTCTGTAGATGGCAGTCAAACCTTTTCAGCACATTGCTGAGAAACTTGCTGTTCCAAGGCCGTGGCTGCTTTGTAGTTGCTCGCAATAGTTCATTCCTCTGTTGGTGATGGGGAATGGTGATTTGCAACATTAAACCTTTATTTCGTTCTTGGTGTGTGCAGGGCTGCCAGCACTAATGGAGCACTTGTAAGGCATTCAAGAGTGGATGTTTCACCGTGTGTTTGGTGAAGCACAGTGGAAAAACATAAAAGGCTGGATATTTGTACAATGTTTTTCATTCCTTTCAAGTATAAGTTCATGTAACAATACCCTAAATGCATGAAGGAAAAAAATTACTGAGCTGAGATATTCAGTTTTGGAGTAAATTTAGGTGAATTTTTGAGTAATCAGAAAATTAAAGTAGCATGGGAACATACTTCACAGTGTCTCAATACTGTCACACTAGTCACTAAAATTCTTCTTTTCAGGACTATAAACCCTGATTAAAATCTTAATAGGAACCATTGTTATGGCTACCGTGCTTTGCCTGAGAATTGTCAGACAGAATGCATGAATAAGCACTTTATACATGGCTTGTTTGTGTATACTCAGCTTGATGCATCTTGTCCACATTAAATTTTGGGGGCCATTTCCACAATACATGCTGAGTATTACAAATGACATGAATGTATGCTAAATTCCCTGTTTAGACTTTTTGTGAGTGCACTGTTTAGCTGCTTTACCTATATGCACTAGTCACTTCTATGGAATATTTGGTCATTCACAATCTGTTTACAACAATTACTGTGTACAAATGGCCTTCCGTTCTTATGGCCAGCAAGGCAAAATTAAAGTCTAATGGTCAAATAGAAAAAAAAGGCATATGGGAAACTGTGTCATCCTATTTTTGTCAAATAAAAAATAAATGTTTTCTAATTGATCCTGTCCCCAAGCTTCTTATATACTACTATGATGCACTTAGCATCATCACCCATCACTGCAATAACTACCAGACTGCCAGGCCAAGTCGATCCTACCATTGTGATGGAAACACATGATGAAAAATTATACTTACTCTGTTTAAATATTTGAAAATTGTTTGTTATTCAACCTGAGCAGAAATACAAACATACATGTCAGTTATGTTTTTCAAGAAGCAACAGCGCATACCATCTTCTTTTTTAAAAAAATCATTAAACATTTATTTAAAAATTATAAACTGCAGCCTTGATAGAATTGTTGCTTTATTATTTGGACTTATTCAGATTTGGACAATTCTGCCAGAAGGTAAATTTTAGAGATGTGATAAAATCTCCAAGAGGTGATGAAGGAGCAAGATATGAATGAATAAATGATCATAGCCTGTAGCTTCTGCCATCCTATAAAAGTGAAACCTCTACAGAAAGAGTGAAATGGTGCTTCTGCTGTACTGTTTTTAATCTTAACTCTTCTCTGCCAAAATAAGGAAATTCTTATTTTCCCCTACACATAATCAAAGCCCAAAAGAAATTGACGTATATACCTGGCTAGGGGGAGCTTGCAAAGCATGTTCCAAAATGAGGTGTGTAGAGTGATTCTCTGTACCATCCACCACAGAGGCAGCTTGTGACAGTGAGTGACTGAGTGCTTGCCTCTCTCCTGGCAGTAGAGAAACGTTTTCATTTTAATTCAGTCTTCCCTTACAGTAAGCCTGAGCCTTTTAGTCAGCTGCTGGGAAATGCTTGTTAAAGGACTGTTTCTGAAGAAGCTGAGAGGTACAGAGTTTCACTCAGCTCCAGGTCTGTATGAAATATGAAACTTCTGTGGAATAGGAAACAACAAATATTTTTATGCATTACTTTAAAGTTAGAGCCCAGTTTCCCAGAGTGAGGAAATTTGTCTGAGGAAAACTAGGCCTGAGACTTCCTTGCTCTTGATTTCCTTGCTGTAACCTGACAGTAGCAAATAATACTGATGAGATACCAACAATGCTTACTCGTAAGATTTGAGAGGACACAGAGGAAACAGAAAAGAACTGTACACAGTGATCCAGAATTGGTGCACATTTTAGAAATTTGGCTCCATGCTAATGTGTTTTGTCCTGTTACTTTGTGATGATGATATTTCAGTAAGAATTATGAGTGGTATGTAGTCTTCTTCCACCCTTGATGTCAGTGTTCCTATCTTTGGGATAACAGAGTCTAACATTTCTCATTTATTGAAGGAAAGATTCTACAGACGTTACTAAGAATGGAAAGTGGAAAAGATTTTCACTTCTATAGGAGTATTGGAACGCACAGCTAGCTGAGACACTTGTTGGGTATGTCAGAAGGGAAGGGTGTGTCAGTAAAAATGCTCATGTGGGTAAGCTGCTTTCACCAGTTCCCTGCAAAACATTTGTATGATCACAGTACATATAATTTAGTTGCTTTAGAACAGTCATGCTGTTCCAGGGGATACGGTGTATGTTCCCTAGTCCTACTGAAAACATATCCCCGTATAATACAGCAGGTAGTGACTCCTGGAGTCTTGCCTATTTTCTTTGTTACTGTTGCAAGAATTAGGACCTAACCCTTTTCTCTAGGAACTATCTTACTAGATTTCAAACTGAATTATTTAATTATTTACTCGCTGATTTCAGTAATTCCCACCAAGTCAGAGCACAGTTCAGGCAGCTTTTTTCAGAAGCAGTTTCAATCTAATCATAAGTAGAACTATTTGGGAATTGGATTTAAATAAAAGACAATTTCAGCGTGGACTAATCTAAATTCAGTGCTTTTATAGCAAAGCAATACATTTTATGATCAGTGAGGCTTTGTGGGCCTATCTCTATTACTCTAAGTTTCTGTTTTTCAGTCTGCAGTATCCAAGAAGAATCAGTCAAAGTTGGAGCTAATCAGAGATTTTTAGTAGAAGAGATTGTAATCTGTATCAAGATTTCAATGACTTTAGAAGTTGTATTGATCATATATATATACGCAGACATTTTAAAGATAGATAGATAGATATCAGGTGTCTTCAGGTGTTACATAAGGTGTATGAGCTCCTTCAGAATCTGAGAGTCAAGAAATCCTTACCTTGAGAAGTGGGGTACACAATCATTAGACCATATATTATACTCAGTTAAACAATGACGAAGGACTGCTACCGTAGAACAACAGCAGATCATTACCCGATCACGTGGATTTCTTGTGAGGAGCTGGCTACTAATAGAACTCCTTATTGCAGAATATTTCGCTTTTCTCCAGCAGAGGGAGGCAATTTGCCTGTGGAGTTCCATGAATTGCCAAGTGCCGCGGCTCCAAGAGATTTGATATGATGCTGCTGTCTGCAGATACTTAGAGCTAAAGCTCAGACACGAGTAAAAGGCTCTGGAAATGCTCTAAGAGTTTATCTTTACGATCTCAGTCTAGGGAGTGTGGAGATGTAGAAGCAGCTGAAAAACCTCTATTCCATGAAGAGAGGGTAGTAGTCATGGCCAGGTAAATGAGTGTAAGAAATAAATTTGAAATAGCCAATTTAAATGTTATGTTATTTGTTTTCATCTGCCAACACAGGATTTTGGTCTTTCACTGATAATCTAGCGCTATGGAAGTACCCATATATTTTCACTTTTGCTACTTGTAGGGATTTTACTTCTACCACACTTGTTCGCTTATCTCGTGTTGAGCCCTATGTAGTGTTAATGCACAGGCTGCTAGGTTTTTTTATAGATTATCTCCTAGGGTTTGCCAAAACTCAGATATATGAGCAATGCTATAACATATGTTGGAATGCTGCTACATTACCTCACACCTCCTGTCCTCACTACAAACAGTCAAATGTTCTGTTTATCACTTTAAAGTATAAGAATATGAGATTTCTATCAGCTAATGCCTTCCAGCTCTTTTTTATTATACTCTATTTATTCCCAACATCACAAGCAGTTGGGGACCACACACAGAGAAGAACAGATAGAAACATTCCCAAGTTGCCTATTCACTGCTGTTCTTGGTGTCTTACTGTGAAGCAGGTTGTACTGCTGCCTCTCTCTATTTCATGCTTCATTGTCATTTTTCAACTCTTTCTCCCATTTTCTGCCTCCTTTCTTCATCTGCCTTTGTTCTATCCTCTCATGTGTGCCATTCTGCTTTAATAAAAAAAGTAGTTATCTATTACTTCTGCTAATGAGAAAATCTCCTGTTGCTCTTTTCCCTGCTGAAGGCTTTCCTCAAACCTGCCTTGATGGAGAGAAGGACCGCAGCAGTTGCTGTTACCCTTAAATTCAGGCCATAGCAACAGCTGTGCTGTGTTAATATGAAGTTTCCAAAACATTCTTAATTTAACTTACGTTTCAGAGGAAAAAATCTATAGAGTTTTATGAACAATAGCACTTCAATAGTTTTCCTTTACAGCTCATTAAACTTATACTAACCATTGAATCTTTAAGTTCTGTTCTTTCTCCACTGCTGTCACTTTGCTTGCTTCCACATGCAAGAAAGATTTAAAGGGGTCTTTTTTTTCCATTTTTGACAGTTTTCTCATAACCTACTTCATAGCTTTCAGGGAGCTAATGTTCCCTACATAGTAGATTAACAAGGCCTTTTCAGGATTTAGTTGGATTAATTATTTGTGTACATGAAACCAGAGCCTGACCTTGCTAGACTCATATGGCAAGTTTAGTTTCAAGTGTACTGGGGTTACTGATCGCTTTTGGAAATGACTGAATATTGTTTTCGTAAATACCAGCTTACTAATGATTGTGGTTAACTATAATAAAATGCTTTTTAATAATGCTTAACTTAATAATGCTTAATTAAAGCTTACATAATTTTTGATAGTTTAGTCGCTAATCTGTGGTTGAATTTTATATGCTGGTAGATCTGATTTTGTTTGCGTGGTCATTTTTGCCTGTTGGTATAGAATGTGCCTTTTGAAAATGACATTATAGAGATTTATAAGAATTAAACAAACAGATTATAACATGACACTTTTTAATTTTTTTATTGTCCCATGTCAATCTTTTTAAAATATAATTTGAAAGAAAGTCACTAACACTAATGTAGATCTGATTAGATTCTGAAAAATTAGCATGAAAACCATAAGTGCTTGGAATGCTAGTGAATAATCAGTGAAATGATTAACAAAGAGTTTGGAGTGTATACTAGCCAGAGGGAGAAACCAGAAGCATGTAACTTATATGTCCATATGCCAAAAAAACCCCAAACTGTGTTCAGTCATGAAAAAAGGCTTAGAAAACCATGATGCTATATTTCCATGTTTCCATTTCAAAAAAAGTGAAGAAACCAGGAAGCTTTTCTGGGGCAAAGATAAGTGAACGAATAGAAATCAACTAAGCACAAGGCATGTTTAGAAATTATTATTCATCATTAGAAATTAACTTCTATAGTTGAAACATTTGCTGGGAATAGTAGAATTTTATGTGGGTCTCAGAGACCAAAGATTGGAGAAAGTGTACAGGAGATAATTAACTACATTGTGTTACTTCACAGCTGAAATGGGATAGGAATCTTTCCCGTAGTCAATAATTGTGGGTCAGCTGGGAAGAAGTAGCTTGGACAGCACAGGAATTCAAAGTCTATAAAGATTGTCTGTCTGTGAGTAAATAAACAGAATTGAGTCAAATGAACACCTAGCATCTCATTTACCCAGGGACACAAAATATCTGCTCCACTCAAAGGATAAATATTCTGAAAATTGTTAGCCCTTTCCCCCCGTCCCCCCAGTATTTATCCCTGGTCCCTGCAGTGTCCAAAGACTTGCATTTTATTGTGTCCTGCAGCAGTTTTGGACAGATACTGCTCTAGTCTGTGTTGTGGTAGAGAGCTGAATGTTCCAGGCAGTCCAAGCACAGGTCTTCCACCATTGTGTAGAAGCAGGTGGGAAACAAGGGGCATACAAATATTTTCACTGCATTATACAAGGTTAAGTGGCACCTCTTTACACAAGCTTTTAGGCTTTTTGTGCTCTACGGTATCCAGGTTCGAAATCAAGACAACTCAGCCTTGAAAGTAAGTTAGTAAATAATTAGTGGTTTTGAGACCAAGAAAAAAAGAAAAATAAATAAAATTCGCAAACAATTACTGCAATAACTGAAGCCTTGCTTTGGGATAGGTGACCTTTTATTTCTTTTTAATGTGTTCCCACAGTGAGAAAAAAGTTGGGAAGAGAGGGATCAAGTAGGCATACAATATGAATACATCACATGAAGATGCATCAGTCCTCTCAACCTAATATACAGAAGTTTTTTCTTGTCTTCCCACCACCTCTTTCATAGGTGTGCATGACTCAGCACAACATAAATGAGAAGCAGATAGAGAAATTTATAACTGAAAATTACAGCTACAGACCTGTGTGTTCTATGTAAATTCATAATTAAAATTGGCTCATAGTTACTGCTATTCGTAACTTCTGAAGTATTTTTAAAATATTGCAAATTATGCTTGAGTGTAATCTGTGATCAAGATACAGCAGTGTACTTACAGACAATTGGAGACAGTTACATGAACGTTTTCAGAACGTCTCCATGGGAGATAAAAGACAGAGATCTGTAACAAAATCTATCCTCATGTTTAATTGTGCCCTTCAGTTGTCACAGATCCTTGCAGCCACTCACCTTTGAGCAGAGTTTTGGGTAGATGGGTAGTTAATGTGTTCTTAAACCCTCCTCTGAACGTGTGCCAAGTCATTAACTTATAGTGATATGCAGTGTCCTACCCTTGACATGGGACAGGTTAAAGCAATATCCATGTATTAATCTTTATATTTAGATAAACACGTACCTTGCCTTTTACTTTATGCAGACTGATATTTGGCATTAATATGTTGCAGCTCATTACTAACTTCTAGCTGAGATCAGATGTGAAGGCAGCTAATCTTATTAGGATAATTATTAGTCTGGGCATCTCAGCTTCCCACCTTTGAAAAACAAAAGCTTTCAGGATATGTTTGATAGTAAATACTGTCTATTGTTAAAATACATTTTATTAACATCAGACTGGTTTCTTAAAGCCTTGTGTAAATGTGGTTTCACTGGAAAATAAAAGAAATAGAAGCCAAGAAGGAAGTTGAATGAAAAGGCGTTCACCATGTGATTAGTAAGACTAAAGCATTAGCTCTTCAGCCACCTTCTGTGTTATGAGATTCTTTACATTAGTGATCAGAAGGTCACACTTATCTTACTCTAACTTTATGAGATATTTCTCTCTAATGTGTTCTTGGCTGCATTTTTTTATTAGTTTTAAATGAAGCTAGCTTTGACACCTTTAGCATTTAGACTGTATGCTGTCTTTGTTCTGTTCCTGTCTGCTCGGTACTGCAAAAGGATAAAGTCAAAGGTGAACTTGCTCTTCATTGCAATAACAGATCATTTCTGACATACAAAGCAAATGTAAGGCTATGCTGATTTTCTCTTTAGAAGAATGAATGGAAAACTGGTCTTTTTATCACAAGTACAAATAAGAAGTGACTCCTTAGAAATCCAGTAATAGCTGCAGACTGAGTCTGTGTCTGAGCTTTGCTGGCTCTGGCTGGAAGCAGAAGTCACTGGGAATGTCCCACTAAACTCTCATTCTCTTGTTGCCTGGAAGATTTTCCTTCAGATTTATAATGAACTTTTACTAAGTTTAGACATCCAGAAAGTATGCATTGCAGAATAATAAAATGTGGTGAGATGTCTCTGAAGATAGCAGTTCACAGCTTTTTGTTCTGAAATCCTGCTGCAGTGTGTGATGCTCATCCGCACACACAGAGCTGGCAGCTTTCACACAATGGTAGCTTTCACAACATTTGCTGTAGCTTTAGCTCTTTCAAGTTTAATTTATTTTATTTTTATATTTAGACCATTCACTTTTTGAGGAGGAAACACAGCATATCAGTATTCCAATAAAACCTTTCTGCCCAAAGGCATATATCTCCCTATGCTCCAGCTTTCACAAGTGTCCTTATTGGCAAGTGGCCTTATTAAGCTTCACCCCAGGAAAAAGCATCTTCAAAAGATTCTTTCTCTGAAATGCTGAGATGCACAGGTGTTATTAGTGAGTTTGATAACTGTCAGATTCCAGTAGACAAGTCTGTTTTTCAAAGGAAAAAAGGAGCGCTTTATTTTTCTAACCTCTTAAATTACTGACATGTTGTCTTCAAAATGTTACAATATTCTACAGGATTCTGCTAACATTCAGCACTGTATAGCATAACAGTTGTTCCCTTTTCAAAGTATGCTTTCAAAACATCAGATGAATTTACTGCATTTATTTAAGAGAAGAGAAGCATGGTTTTTAAATGGTATTGAAGTTCTGTGGAATAAAATAAATGGATATAGTCCTTGTAATTTAATTTTCAGCATTTTTGGTCTAAAGCAAATGGAGTTGGGATGTTATCTAAACTCAGGTTTGTCATGCTGCTTCCTAAGGCTCTTTTGTGCCCACTAGTCAAGACTTTCAACTAAGCATTGTACCTTATTTTCTTCAAATGAAAGAAAAAAATTCATGAGGTTAAGAATATGTTCTTGTTTGATAACTACCAAGTAGTGTGCTTTAAATAATCCAGTAAAATATGAGTGGCCATTTATTCACTAATTAAGTGGATTTTCTTAAGATGGAATGAGATAGATGGATTAATTGTGGTACATTTCCCAAAATAAGTTATTTCCTAGGTCGTATTGTTGACCATAATTTTAGTATGGCCAATGCTTTCTAACTAAGATTGGCAAAGTTTTGTTTAGTAACATCCCATGACAGAAAGATCTATTCAGGAAAGTCAAGTGTCACTGATAAATTAGAAACATTAGAAACTCTTCTCAGACTGTAAGTTTTCTTTTCCCTTCCTTTGCTGGCAAGATTTCCCTGCACATCAGGTGGAAATCTGGAGACTCAAATATTTTTCTTGTAATTTGCTTTTAGCCTCAGTTCAGGTGTGTGATCAGTTCCATAGCATGATGGCCCTCTCTTTGTCTGTCACAACCTATCAGGCTAATAGCAGTTGCTACACTCTCAGATGGTACAGAATTTCTAAAACTAATTCTGACTTTTCAGCAAGTCTGAAAGTCTATTAATAATAAGAAAATGATCTGCAGAATTTACTTTATTGTTTGAAATAGAAAAAAAAGCGTATCCTCTGTATTCAGAGTTGACTTTCCTTTCCTCAGGGTACTGAGGTTTTTTCCTCACTAAACCCAAAGAAAGAACCTGGTATTTGTTTATTTTAGAGGTTTGGGGGTTGGTGTTTTGTGTTTCTTTTCATTTCTTTCAGACTTTGTTGTTGGTATGGGTCATAATAGCACTTAGTGAGTCTCAATTGACTTTAGGAATGGGAAGCTGGTTACCTTGTGTGATAAGACTGTCATATTTTTTTCCTTATCTTTATTTGTTATTCATGTTTTCCCATTTCTGTATAAAATCATGAAAGTTGTAACTCCATGTTTCTTGTCCGTGGACCGCTTCTCTTTCTGTGCGTTTGCTGGTGTTTATTCTAAAAACAAATCAATCAGTTAAATTTCCTTCTATCATGTGGTTTTTTCGTCTAGTGCATAATAACATTTGAGGCAACTTAAGGAGAAGTATGAACAGAGAGTGACCCAAATACAGCTGCTGAGTAGGTATGCATCAGGGTAGAAATTAACTGGTCATCAATAGCCAAATCACAGAACAGAAGAAAAGAATAATCAGGATGAAAGGACCTCCAAAGATCATATAGTCCAACTCCTAGCTCAATGCTCCCCATTCAAGTGAGAGAATACAGAGAGAGCTGTTTAGTTTAGATTTCATTCTGATCAGACAAGTATATGCTAGGAAGGGGCTTGTTTCTTGCAATTCTAGTGTTTCTGGGTGGATTTGAAATTCAAAATGGGGTTATAAGAGATTTTATTGATATAATTCAGATTGGTCCAAATTATAAATCAAAAGCTTCCAATTGAAATAGGTTATAATTAAGCAATAGTCTAAATGCTCTAAATAGTCTAAATAATTCCAGCTAATAGGTATCAACCCTGAGATCAGCTCAGCTGGTTGGAGCACGATGCTAATGATGCCAAGGATATGCGTTCAATCCCTGTATGGGCCATTCACTTAAGAGTTGGACTCGATGATCCTTCTGGGTTCCTTCCAACTCAAATTATTCTGTGATTAGGACTTCTATGATTTTTCAAAATGCTACATGTCGTGTTTGCACTTGGAGATGTGATTGAAGATAATTCTTATGGTTTAGTTCTGCAGATCATATTTTTGCCTGCTGAATTTTAGAAAGCACTTCTATTTGGGTGATTTCAGTGGTTCTAATGAAGGTATTTTATTGTATGAGCTATAATTCTGGGTGATATCTTCACTTTGGTTTCAGAGATACATGCTTTTAACTTCAGTTTTATAGAATATAAAAACTTAGAGTTACCAGATACGTTAGCTTTTTAATATTATTTTCCAAGCTGTTTTCAAACAATTCAAGTGAAATACCAAAACACAGTCTAATAAAACTTCTCTCACAGTCTAATAAAATGCCCAGATTAACTGTGTGGGTGTATGTGTATCTGAGATTGAAATGCTGGAATGCTGTGCTAGAAGTTCTTCTGGCAAAGCAGGTTTGACTAAAGGCAAGACTACTGTATATCTCTCACAGAATCATTTAGAAGCCTAATCCCTGCCTCCATTAAATTATCCAATCTGTTTCTCTATCACATGGCCTCTATTGATGTGATCACTTGTTACTCTCCAATTTAACTTTGATTTAGAATATGGATCAAGAGGTTTGATGTCAGATTAATTCCTGCAAATGAAATCCCACTTCATATGAAATGAAGATATAGTTGATATTTATGTAGCTCATTTCTCAAGCTTTTTTGAGCCTATTATGATCAGAATGTTTCCTTTATTTCACATAAAAAAGTGAAGAAAAGCGATGCAGTGTGGTACAGTAAAAATACTCCATTTGTTTATTAAAAAGAATTACAAAGCAAACTAGTTAAAAGAAATTATCAAATGCTTTATACATTGTGTTGAAGTTAGTAATAGGATCAAGAATAACATCAGAAAAGACTTCTGGTAAATCCAACTGTGCCAAGGAGAGCTGACGCTTTAAATGTGACAGCCAAGTTATACCAGCTATGTGCTGCTGAAGTCTGCAGCACATAGCTGGTATAACTTTCAGATTCTTTGTCAATAATTGCTCACAGGGAATGAAGACAACATTTCCTTATGCAGATCTTTGTTACAAACAACTACAAAAAGTTGTCAGCATGGTTACTAATTAATAAAATATGAGTCGAGAACAAAATTCTTTTTCCCATAATTAAGCACAAATTTAGTCTATATCCTTCAAGTATTATACTAACAAAATTGTACAGTAACCTGTGTTAGCATAGGCTTCCTGCTCTGTCTTTTCTGGGTATTTTGACTGGACAGAGATGGAGATGCATGAGCATGTAAGCTCAGAAGCTTTAGCTTTTCAGCAACTGTTCCAGTGGTAAAAGCGCCTCAAAAGCTGTCTTCAGTTCTGTGACCCTAACCTGCCCATGCTCCCTTGCTGCAGTGAGAAAGTCTTCCTCACCATGAGAACAGCTGAGTTAGATTCGTGCTTTGATTAGATTCGTGAGGGAAGCTATCCATCTTCTTGTCTACTATGAGATTATGTTTGCCACACTAAATTTAGCTTTTCTAAAGGAAGTTTCTCCACTTCTCTTTAGTGGTGTCTTCATCCTGCTGGTAACAAATCAGAACCTAATCAGCTTTTGGAGTGCTAAAGCATACAAACAGAAATGAGCAGTAGTCACAAAGTTGTTCAACAATAACAAATATTTCCTTTTTCATTTCATATATATTCAGAAATTAAGGGGAAATTAAGGTAGCTTCTTAAATTTTGTAAGAAGAAATACATAGTTTTGATCTAGACATCTAAAGATGGCGTAAGTATCTTGGATCAGTAATTTAAATGTTGTATAGTAAATTACGGGATAAAACATCAAGACTCAAATTACATATAAGAAACTTCTTTAGTTAAAAAGGTTAGTTACTAGACTAAATGAAAATTACTAGATTGGGTAATGGAGTTAATACATTTCTTTTCTTTAGCTGTCCAGTTTTTTATCATTAAATTATCATTTAATTTCTTGAGAAATAACAATGTAGAAATATGTAGAATTTAGAATTTCTTTTAAAAGCATTGGTTTGAATTTCTTTCAAAAAATGCATATATTTGAAAACAGAAAAGAAATTCGTTTCTCTTGACTTAATAAAACAAAACAAAAATTTGTTTTTGTTAGTTTGATATTGGTCTATTTATCTAAGTGGCATCATGGTGTCTAAATTTTTTTTTTTTAAGAGTTAGATGATGAATGCTAAATTTGATTCATTGATAGGAAACTATATGAAACTACATATGATAAACTATTTAGGTCCTATGTGAAAATTATTACATGTGCTAAAAGCTCATTGTAGATTTTGTCTTTGGATTAATAATTGCTATGAAATTTCACATAATACCATCCTGCTTTAGTCAGTTGGCCAAATTGCAGTCATTTTCAAGACAAGAAAAGCACAATAGTAGTCTTATATGACCACCTGATCTAATCAGAGGTAGACAAATGTGGAGTTTTTCTTACAGAATAGAAATTAAATGGTTAGGCTGCAGTTTCTGTAAAAGTTGCTCTCACTAATTATTTCTGGCTTATTTATGTTTAGAAAGTAATAACTAAGAATAAGACACTATTCAGTAACTTGTATTGCCGGAAATGATGACAGTGCTAAATAGATTTTCTTTTTGTAAAAAGGTCCAATTACTCCGTTATTAACGGCATTATTTAAGTACTCATTAAATGTGACATTATTTAATGGGTTCATGTTAGTTTAAAACCTTCATTAAAGGATTGCTGTGGGGAGCTTTGTAATCTTGTATTTTTCCATCCCTCCAGTGTTATATTTCCTACTGTCCCTATAAATTTGAGAACTTTTTCATTTGAACAGTGATTGTGGGATCTCGGGTCACTGATGAAGGTGAAGCTTATGTAGATTTCTGATGACAGAAGAAACTGGAAACAACTAAGCTTCATCAGTTTCCATTGTCCTCTTTGAAATTATTGTGGGATGTCACAGTGCTGGTTATTTGTTTTGGGGGTCTTAACATCAGGTGGCAATTTCCTGTCGTGATAAGAGTGTCCCATTAAATAGTACTAAGTTTCACAAGTGATCAGTGGCAGAATACTATACCAGTGTGAGAAACAGGGCAACCAGGAACTTCTGCACTTAATTGTGAATGCATCTTCTACCCTTTGTAGTTGTTAGAGAAGGAAGCATCCACATACAGTTGGCATTGCTGTTATTCCCTTGATTTTGGAGAGATGGTATTTTAATATCCTAGGATTGTAGGGAAAAAACGTTTCATATCTAAAGCTGTTTTCTGTTGTAATTTTTTGTAGTAAGCATTCTAATTATATCTAAAGTTATATTGGTAATGAAGGTGTTACCAAATTTTTACTTCCAAAGCTTAGAAAATTTGTCTTCTGATATTTTTTTTAATTAAGAAGTATTTTTCATCTGACTAAAGTTTTATGTTTCCAAAGAGAGGTTTTACATCTACAGTCAATACTCAGTTTCTGTCACTTTTCCACTTACTGTAAGTTACTTTTCAAGTATGCTCATTTATTTAATTAGGCCTGCTTAGGAATAAGTATCTCAAAATGTGAGAATCTAGTTCTAGAATTTGTTTTGGAGCTGAAGCACTGATTTTAGTATACTGATGTTGGATGGATCTTGTATTAAGGATGCTTTGGGGATCTTCTGTGCATTGTCATTTCTCAGGGATCACCATGTCAGTGAAAAATAAAGTATAAAAGTACAAAGTATGTAAAACTTTCCATATTTTAAAAGTGTGTCCAAGCTGTACCGAACTGAAAACTGACCTCTCTTTATGTGCACAGATAGATATACATATATAAATTCATGTGAAGATGTACATAGATTTATTATACACACACATAGGAAAAGAGAGAGCAAAAGACAGAGACTAGCTAGACAGAATGTCTGCATATTTAAATAGATATTTTATTTTATCTTTTTCGTAACATTATTTCGAAATGTGGGAACCTGTTAATGGTTCCTCTCCTACCCTCCTGTTCTTAACTCCAATTTCTTCCTGAAATCTTGCCTGTTTAGGAGACTGCTTATTATTTTTGTAAAGCTAGCTGTTTTCCGAGCATTTCAGGTGTGTTCCAAGATGGATTTATATTGAAGAAATGTAATCTCCTACTCCTCTAACATGTGATTACACATGCCTTCGTTAATCTAGTGATTTAGCTTCTTATAAGCCTTCTGGATTCATGAGGCACAGACCATTTTCCTCTGAATTCTCCTTCTGTGATTCAGAGGCCAGAACACCCCTATTGCTAACCTTTGCCAGGCAAAATTTGTTTCATAAGCAGAAAGACCATTATGTTTTCTCCATGGTAGCTAGAGGAATTGTCATTGTTTTCTTTCTTTAGTCTTGATCAGCTACTGCTTGACAGTGGCTCATATCACCCTTGTGCTCATTATAGCCATCTCCCCATCGCCTCCTCTTTCCCACCCTTGTTGCACTAAAATACTGTATTTGTTTGATTTCTTCATTCCTTCGTCCTTCAGCAGTCTCTCCATCTAAGCCCACTCCAACCCTTCATTGTTCATTACCATCCATGACCTCTTCATATCTAGCCCTTAGCACTGACTGAATGCTGGATGATGCGATTTGACTTTCTGCTGCTTTCTCAGAAAGTCTTTCTCCTTCTGATACCTGCCTGCATCTCCTGTTATTCCCCACACTAATCTCAACAAAAACTTCTTGCACTTAGCTAAGCCAATTAACTCTGTCATCTCGTTTTTATTTAAATGGTAGCCCTTGTAAACTGTTTAAATTGTGGTCACCAGTTGTTAGTGGACACTGTAATCTGATTCTTTCATTCTGTGGGACTCCTTTTAACGTGCTCAGCTACAAATGCCTTCGCTGTGGTGATGAACATGAGAAACTTGTCGTCTCCATTCCCATGCAGTGTTACAGCAGGATGCCATTCAGGTCCAAACCCAGCTTTTGTCTTGTGGTAAACAAGTCCTCTTCTTTGAATTGTCTCATTGGTCTGCATTAATTGTGCATATGAATGGGGCGTACACAGTTCAGGCATGATTTGAATACCTAATGAACTCTGGTGAGTGAACACTAGAACGGCATGGGGTTTAAACTGATGTACTGCAGGCAGTAGCGGTAGGGTAGGAGTTTGTTGTTTGAAACCTGAAGGGCAATCAGACTCAGAAATTTGAAAATAGTAAACCGTAGGAGCTTGGAGAGAGACAATCAGTCAGTCATCTTTTCCCTAAATCTTCTACATTCAACTGTTTCTTTTTTCAGAACTTTTTTTCCTCTTAACTATCCCATTTGTTGTGGGAAAACATGAGGGAACGAGTGAGTAAATTTTAACAGAAGTAATACAACTTTCAGTTCTTTTTTACAAGCTGTGAAGTTAAACACTGGAAAAGCTGTAAAATTTCTGGGCTATTTTGATACTTAATACTTAGAATTAAGTATAAAATAATAAATACTATGTTTTCTCTTAATTTATTAAGCTGCTTGCTTTTAATTATGAACCATGTAGAAGTCTTTAAAATTTGAACATGCTGATTTTGCTCATTCAGCTCTTTGTTTAATTGTATATCATGTTGGTGACTTAAATAATATCATTGTCTGTTGTTCAACATGGCTATGTTTTAACAGAATGTTTTTATCTCAACTGCATAAGCACATAAGCCTTGCTTCAAAAATAGAGACGAATAAAACACCTAATCTATGCCTAGAACTCTAGATAAGGTATATCCAGACATTTGCTGTAAAGCAGGGCCTCACATCTAATTTCTGAGCTGTATTTGCTTTTGGCCTTTATTATGAAGTTTAATTTTGTTATAATGCTTTGCCTTATAACACAGTAAAAGGCAGAGGGCTCGAAGATCCCACTAATTAGCCCTGGTTTAGGCTTGCAAACTGGACAGCTGTGCTACTGTAGCATTCAACTCAAACCAATTAGTTCTGCCCAGAGGCAAGCCTTATTTGTGTCCATCTAGACGAGATGTAACTCTTCTTCCAAGCACCAGGCAGTATTTGTGTACTACTGTACCTCACTGCTGGGGCATAATGGCCTTGGCTGTCAGGGACCCATGTGCTAAACACCTCAGCAAGTGTGCATGTGTCATTAATACACTTTGACTCAAGTTTTGGCATTCAGATTAGCAGTGTGGTGCATTATGTACTTTTCTCCTCAGTCTCATGTACTCTTTTACCTGTTCTACGCTAGCCTCCACCTTTGATCCTCATTGTCTAAAGAGCTATACGCAATTCATTTTTCTATTGGCAACAAAAAATTTTAGCATGTTACATTATTACTTAGAAAATCAGATTGGACAATTTGATACTTAGGAAGGATTTAATGTCCTCTCTTAGATATATGACATCTTTCTGTGAGAAATTTGACGATATTTACAAATAACAGCAGCTTGGAAAGAAATAAAACCATATATACTAATGAAATTGCCAATGTCAGGAATTCATAATTTCTAAACTGTTGAGCCTCATTTATAGCAAATTGGGCTACTTCCCAATTTAATGTACAGTGAGACAGAAAGAAAAAGTATCTCTATCTCTATATTTGGTGTTCTTATCTCAAGGTGTTTTAACAGTGACTGTATAAAAGTCTATGTATTTTTGTGTGTATGTTTGTTAGCTGAAATACAAGTCATACTTCCAATGTGCTTTTCTCTTTGTGTCGGTTTTTTCTTTTCAGTATACTGTACTGGCTGTGGTCAAGATGAAGATAAAATATATCTTCTTGATAAAAGACTCTACAGAGCAGTGTTGATAACAGACCAGTGTTCTGGCTGTTTCTGAAAAGGTCTTGTGTGGTGTCAAGGCTTTCTGTTTTTCCCACTGCCTCCATGGCTAGTTGGCTGGTGGTGGGAGAGGATCTAGGAAGGGACACAGTGGAAACTGCTGACCTCAGGTGACCAAATACCATGCAACATCATATTTAGAGATAAAAATTGAAAGAGAGGGGTTAGCCTTGCTTGGAGACTGGCTGGACATCTGTCTGGTTGTGGGAGTTGCTGAATGATTGCTTTTGTATCACTTGTTTGATTCCCTTTCCTTCGCTTACCAAATCATGATTAATTTTTCATTCGTATGAATATTATTCACCTTGCTTTCATATGACCTAGTTAAAAGCTAAGGAGGGAAGTATTTCAAAAATTTCTACTAATTTTATAATTTTAATTTTTCTACCATCTTGCAGCAGATATTTTGGTCAATGAAAAACTATTTTTTAGGAAGAAGAGCAGCATCATATAAGGTTTTCTTTCTAAACACAGAGCTATAACACCACTGAAGTACTGCAGGAACAAACATTTGTCCTACGGAACTATTCCTGACAAAATAATAATTATCTTCCTGGTGTCAAGTATATTATATTTCCTTTCTAGAAGTAAACAGTCTTCCTAGTGAAATTATAATGAAAACTGTGAGTGGGTTTTATATATGTGATAAATAGTCTGACTAATGCTTTAATTTTCTAGAAAAATGGACTAAAAACTACCCTAATAAATTTATTATAATAATTTTTATGTTTAATTTTTATGTATCAGTGAATAAATCTACCTAAATACAGGTTTTTGAAATCACTTCAACAGACTTTTCTCACCAGATCTTTGACCAGCCACACTTGGACATGTACTTCGCAATGTTCAGAAATATATTTTCTGCTGTAGTGAAGAAATCTGTAGTTTAGCAGTAAAGGCCACGCACTCCTTTTAATCTTTATATTTCTGAAGTTTCAAATATTACTGTAATGTGTTGGCCTTGTCACAAATGCCTCAATTTCCCTCAGTCTGCCTCTGCCAAAGGGTTATAAAATCTCTTCTCTGAATCACACTTGCCTACAATGCAGGGGTTTCTTTTTGTTTTTCAAGGTCTACTTCTGCCTTAAAAGTAGAATACATGTAATTCTCCAGGACCTTTTTTTCACCTTTATTAGTATTTTTACCTTTACTTTGCCTTTTTTAAGTGGCTGTAAAGTAGAGTTAACAAAATTACATTTTTATTTGATGTAGTACTAGATGACAGAAATAAATTGCCATTTGCAAGCTTGTCTATCAAAACATGGAATAGCAAAAACACCAGATATACATTATATATAATATGCAGATTTTCCTCATTAATTCTGAAACCTGCAAATGATTATGTAATTGCTTGATAAACATAGGCTTAAAATGAACATAGTGTTGGTTTAGGAATGAGATTAACAATCAGCCTTGCAGTGTATTTGAGGGGAAAAATTCTCACTATTTTTTTCTTAATTTCTGGGTATTCATCTTCCCTACAAATTAGAGCAGGTAGACATTTTCTGAAAATCTATTGGTTTATATTTAAAATTAAAAACTTTGATTTATTTCTGACCAAAGTTATAGAGAAAGAGAAAAATTGCGCTTAAACCTAGCTCTAATGAGCATAATTTAAAAATTAAAAGATGAATCTAGAAAGACTATCAGGAACACTGTGCAGGGGGCAGAGACTTGTTGGTTGAGGTGCCCCTCTGGGATAAAGAATGTCTCAGCAGACAGGTAAATCTGAGCTGTAGCTCCTTCTGTTCTCATGCTTTTATTCTCATTTGCTCTCTGAAAGCACTTCAAATGGTCTTTAAGTTGGTACTATTTTGAAATATGATTTTTTTACTTTTATTTTTGTCTTTTCATCAAAAAAGGTGGGGTTTTTTCATGAGTCCTACATAAAAGTATGTTTAATGACTGTTTCTGACCCACAAATGCAAGAGAAGTTTAGAAATTATCCAGGTGCTTTTTTGACAGTGTATTATCAGCTGTTAATTCTGCCAGATAGTTTTAAGTAAATTTTTCTGACTCATTCTTTGGATGTGTATTGTCACCAGTATATCAGGAAATTGGGAGGGGTTTTTTGGCAGAGATGTCCAGATTGCATAAGATAGCACACATATTAGAGTGATATTAGAAGCAGGTGAACCTGGAAAGAAAGCTTCTACTGCGCTGTGACATGCTGTGCTAACATACCAAAATGTATGAGAGATAGAAGAGTTTTTGTTACCCATAAAAAGTTGTGCTGGGGTTCTAGTTTAAAGAGGAACCTACAGACATAATTTTTTAATGCTTAATCTTTCTTTCTTATCTCAGATTCAAACTTTTTCAAATTTTTTTCACTCAGCGTGTGCTGCTCAGATACTGTGCTGTGATTTTGACTTGTTTCTTTTTTCTTAAACTTTTAGCATATATGCCTCAGACATATCACTTCATGTATCTTCATATGTCTTCATTTGGTTATTTTCTTTTCTTTAAAAATGACAACAGCAAGAAGAAGAACAAAAACAATCCACCTGCCCCCTGTCCCCCTGCAAAAAACACCACCAAAAAAAAAAAACAAACTCAAAAAAACCAAACAAAGAAAAAAAACAGCCAACGCCAAGGTGTGCAGGTTCTGTTAATGAGAGATAATAAGGTTCAGTGTGTGTGTGCCAATGTCTAAAGAAAAGCTGCCCCACCTTAAACCTCAAGGAGTATTCACCTGCCAACATCACTAGGATTTAGCATACCAGGTCCTGTTTATTCAAACTGTTGCCACAGGAGCTAACATTTCAGCCGTGTTTGCCATAGACAGAGCGTACCAGTTTTCAACTTACCTTTCTTTCCATTCCAGGTATTACAATTGTAGAAGGACTTTGTCAACAGTGCTGCATTCCCTGGCTTTATCAAACAAACTGACTTTGAGGGAGGTGCAGCAGTAAAGATGCTTATGTCCCAGTGCTGCTGTTGAAACTGCTACCTACTTGATTTTTCTTTCGTCTTCCCCATGTACCTATCAATAAGCAGGTTCATTTTTATAACCAGCATTTGTCAGAGCAAGGATTTGTGAATGTTGTTGACAGTCATAAATAGCCAGTTCCCTAAGAGTGAAACTTTAATGAGGAGATACAGTTCCACATAAATTACACACCCTAACGTGATATGTTTTGGCATGTCCTGTTCTCAGTATGAGTAAAGATGGTTCATTTAATTTTGGAACCTGACTACCAGCCTATAGGCTAATCTGGGCGGGAGGCTCTCTCTATGTCACCTTTTGATGCTGTGCCAGCTTGAAAAAATTGCATCAGAATTCCTTAGGTCAAAGTGAGGGAGCAAGAGGGAGCATGACTGCGGCTAAATGCATTGGGCACCTATTTAGAAGAAGGGAGATCCCAGTTCTGATTTCTGCTCAAAAGACTGCATGAAAGCCTTATATTAAAGAGTTACTGGAGTTCAGAGATGTGTGTCTGCCCCTCACACCAACCCACAGGTTGAAGAGGGCATGGAAGACAAACCTTTCCAGTTCCTAATTGGATCTTGCAACCACTGACTAGTTATATAAAAATGGTCATTGCTACCATCTGAAAATTTGTGCGTTTTTTAGAAACAAGTCTCCTGCCAAGTACAAAAGAAATTGTCCGTCTGTGAACCCTAATCAAATCCTGAATACATTCTATAGACTCATGGAATCATACAATGCTAAGGGTTGGAACGGACCTTAAAGATCATCTAGTACCAACCTCCGCTGCCATGGACAGGGACATGTCCCACTAGATCGGTTTACTCAAGGCCTTATCTAAACTGGCCTTGAACACTTCTAGATTTGAGGCATCCACAGCCTCCCTGGGTAACCTGTTCCAGTACCTCACCATCCTCACAGTAAAAAATTTCTTCCTAATGGGTAACCTAAATTTCCCCTCTTTCGGTTTGCACCCATTATTCTTTGTCCTATCATTGCAACTCCCAATAAAGAGTCCCTCTCCAGCTTTCCAGTAGGCCCCCTTCAGTTACTGGAAGGTTGCTAGGAGGTCTCCACACAGCCTTCTCTTATCCAGGCCGAACAGCCACAGCTTTCTCAACCTGCCTTCTTAGGGGAGATGCTCCAGTCCTCTTATCAACTTCTTGGCCCTCCTCTGGACTTGCTCCAACAGTTCCATGTCCTCCTTCTGTTGGGACACCAGAACTGTACACAGCACTCCAGGTGGGGTCCCACAGGAGCAGAGCAGAGGGGCAGAATCACCTCCTTCTCCCCGCTGGCCACGCTCCTTTGGCTGCAGCCCAGAAGGCGTTTGGCTCGCTGGGCTGCGAGCGCACGCTGCCGGCTCGTGTTGAGTTTTTCATTAGCCATCACCACCAAGCCTTTCTCCTCAGGGCTGTTCTCAGCCCCTTCTCTGCCCAACCTGTAGCTGTGTTTGGGATTGCCACGACCCAAGTGTAGGACCTTGCACTTTACTTTGCTGAACTCCACGAGGTTTGCATGGACCCACATCTCCAGCGTGTCCAGGTCCCTCTGGATGGCATCGCCTCCCTCCAGCGTGTCAACTGCAACACACGGCTTGGTGTCGCCAGCAAACTTGCTTTGTTTTCCGTGTGCCTTAGCATAGTTTCCATGATAATTGACTGGTCTGTACTTCCCCAGTTCTTGCACTTTCCCCTGTTTAGGAATGAGGGTTAGATTTCCCTTTTTCCAATCATTGAGGACTTCACCCAGTTGCCACAATTTTGAAAAATTATGGGTAGTGGCTTAGCAACTTAGTCTACTAACTCCCTCAGGATACACAGATGAATCTTACCAGGTCCTGTGGATAATATCTGATAATATCAACACCTTACTACAACTCTGAACAGCAAGCCTAACGTCTAATAAGAGATGAGTTCTCATGGAGGTTTCTCCCTTCCGTGGTTCCTGTTGATAGAGAATATGCTATGTGCAGTCTGTGTTCAAAATGCTGGGGGCTGTGAAGTACATTCATGGGAGACTGTGGCAGTGGTGGGACCAGGATCCACCCCAGCATGGCCTGGTATGCACCAAAGTGTATTCTTGTCTCTTGATTGTCCATCTTGGAGAACCATTTGTAGCGTGTCTGGTTGGAGCTATCTCCCCAACGGAGAGGTCAGACACCTATTTCAAAGTAAGGACCCAGCACAAGCTCCAGGCAGCCACATCTTAGTGCTGGAATCTAGTTCTTAGATTTTAATGTTACACTGCCTGCTTAAGATCGGACATGGTAGTTGTGGTGATATTGGGCGTTTGCTGAACTCCTAGGCCTCAGACTATATCTTTACTTTCCCCATAACACAAAGCATTAATTGCATTTGAAAGCCTGTCTTTTCTCACTCTCATGAACATTTAAAGAGAGTAATGAAGAATAGTTTTGTGAATGTTTGGCGGTAGGCTATATGACATGCGATAATAGCTTCAATAGCTTATGAAATATTAGTAATGTTATAGCACATTCTGTAAGTTTCTTAAATATAGACTATGTTGAGATACCTTTATAATTCTGAAACTTTTTTGGGTTTGCACATACTTGCTTTTGCCTTTACTATTTAAATTTACAATCTCAGTTAATTTGCAGTACGGCTTTTAGTTTATTGTGCAAATAATTAAGTCTACCCTTATCTATAATTAAGATATGGTCAAGTTGCCTCAACTCCCTCTCCCAAACAATATCAAGTTAATAAAAAAATGTTTCTTCATACACAGAAATACCTCTGTTCATGCATTTCAGTAGCTATTTTTTATATTATGAGATCAGAACCAACTTCATCCCTTAAACACTAGTAACTGAGGTCTAGAAAGTGTTGAATAATTTAAAGTAAAATTAACTTTCGTAGAATTCACTGTCAAGGTTTCATTCTCTCAGCTAAAAAGAAGATCGTGAATCGTCTCTTTACCCAGACTGTGACCTAAACCCGTAGCATTTTTTGATAGAACAAAAAAGTCCTAGATATGCAGATCATTCAATTCTGTATAATGTGTGTAGCTGTTTAATCTTTTGAGGCCATCACATAGCTTTATAAGTGATATATTAATACTAAAATATCAAAAATAAGATAACATTATGCTATAAAATCAAGCAACTTATGAAAGTGAAAACAGTTACTTACCTTTCTCTGTTAAATATGTACTTTCTTTGAAAAAAAAAATTAAGTTACTGAAAAATTGATTCCATGCAGAAAATAAGCAAAAAAAAAAAAAA
>VZTF01009122.1:419832-437413 GCA_013397755.1 Cnemophilus loriae | reverse complement strand
GCCAGGATGCCACTGGCCTTCTTGGCCAGCTGCCCACAGCTTGCTCATGTTTAGATGCTGTCGCCCAGCATCTCCAAGTTCTTTTCTACTGCGCAGCTTTCCAGCCACTCTGCCGCTAGCCTGCATGGGGTTGTTGTGGCCAAAATGTAGGACCTCGTTGGTCCTACAAAATCCAAAATCCAAAATGTTGGTCTCATTGAACCTCATGCCCTTGGTGTTGGCCCATCAATCTTGACTGTCCAGGTCCCTCTGCAGAGCCTTCCTGCCCTCAAGCAGATCAACCCTCCTATACAACTTGGTGTAATTCACGAACTGGCTGAGGGTGCATTTGATCCCCTCGTCCAGATTATTGATAAAGGCATTAAAGACACTTGGTCCCAATACTGAGCCCTTGGGAGCACCACTTGTGACCAGCTGGTGACTGGATGGAACTCCTTTCACCACTGCACTTTGGGCCTGGCCATCCAGGCAGTGTTTCAGTCAGTGAACAGGACACTGGTCTCCTTAGCTTCAGTTCTGAAGCTATCTCTCCCAAAACCTGTGCTTTCATCCAGATTTCCTGTTCTGCCTCCATAGAGGGTATCTTTCCACACCATTTTCTTGTACTGTTTTCCCTAACACCCTTTCTTCTGTTCTGCCAATCTACTTAGCATGAGTCTCATGTGTTCACCATGTAATGGGTATACCATGGATCAAAAGCCAATATTTCATTATGGTCCTGGCTTGAAAATAACCCAGTAATAAAATATATATATATAAAAAATCTAACATGAAAACTAAGGAGATTTTCCTTCATTCATTATGTATGACAGGAATTTTTGTTGTTGGCAGGAAGAGAGAATGTTACTGAAGCAAACTGTGTTTGCAAAAATTAAATATAAATACTTGGAATTGCAATCCCAGAGTGTTCAAAAAATTGTTTGCAGGTAGCCTCCCAAAGTTTGTACTTCTGGTAACCAGAATAGTTCCTAAATCTACTCCACCTCAGATCTTTGATTTGACAAAATTCATATTGTTTCCCTTCTGCTATGTGCCAGGCAATCACATATAGAGGTTCTTCAATTTTTGTTTTTATTTTATTGTTATAATACTGCTGCTTAGGGGAGATCCATTTCAATCCCTTGAGTGGCAGTTATTTGATACCACTTCTGTCTCAGCCACTGTAGCACAACATCCTGAGTGACAGCTGATGGCACACTTTGCATTAATTACGAACATAGTTATCTGAACACAGAAGATATTTATCTCTGCTGCCACCCTGAAATTTTCTTTGACCTGCATGGTGTTTCCAAGCTGCCTGTCTTGCACACATTTATTGAGTGAACAGCTGAGCTTTAGGACGGCTTTTCTCTTTCAAAGTGAAGAAAAACCTGGGTAGGACTATCGTACACTCTGATCAGTAGAGGTGATATGCTCAGTTTTTCTGACACTATGAAGCAATAAGCTGATTAGATTTATCAAATATATTTCATAAAAACATAAATATGGTAGTTTCATAATTTCTTGATATGTTACTTGGTCTTGGTGAAGACTGAAAGGAGAATATGCTTCTGTTTGGGTTTTTCTAAAAAAAACTCTAAAAATCCAAGAAAAGCATGGCATATTTTTCATGGTCTAAGAAAGCAGCAACTTGCTGAAAATGGTAGCCAAAGTTGCTGCCTGAAATCTGTATTTCATTAACTTATGATGAATTATTAATCAATAATTATATATTTAATTGAAAATGTTGAAATTGAATGGTGCCCATGCTTTTCCTGTAAACTATACAGTATCTCAAAGCAGACTTTGTATACTTTTTCAGTAGAGGAAGTGTCAGAAAATGTGGCACTTAGTTCTGCAAATCAGTACCTGTTGGCTTACCATGGAGTCTGGCTTTCTGCGTAGTTATACTCCAGTCATAAGGAGTAATACCAAGATGAATCCATTAATCTGGTGCAGGGGTGCTTAAAAGGGTGGTTTAGCATGATAAAACTACCTCCTCTCATTCTGATAACTGAATAGGAACCAGATGCAGTTTCTATATAGAAATATAGAGAACAGGAAAAGATAGCTAGAAATAGCTGATGGTGAAAATTAGAGTAGACTTAGAACATGTGTCAGCTTAAAATCATTATTGTTGCAACTTTTATCCTTTCTCTAGCAAATAGGTACAATCTCATGCATTTATTTAAGTTACCTCCACAGTATTATATTAATAAACGTAAGGATAATAAAATACACACAAATACATATGCATATGAAATCAATAAAGCAGTGAAGGACTGTTTAAGCCCTTCATACTTTTGCTGGTAATATATCTGTCATGCAGATTTTGCTGCTGAAGTCAAGGGGATGACTCACACAGGGAAATAAGGCAGTGAAAATCTAGCCCTAATTGACTTCAGATTGGGCTTTCCTGGATTGAAATACTTATAATTGCACAGTGGCGGTGTAACTTTAAAAATGTCATGTAAAATTGCAAATGAACTGAATCATGATGTGACTAGCTTAAGTTTAAAGTAAAGTACTATTGAATTATTTAAAGAAAAGAGTTTGAACCCTAGTTAAAGTTTGAAAGAGTTCTTTAAAGCCGAGAGTCTCTCATTGGAGCCTCACAGTTGTGACTTGGTCATTTCAATGTTTCGCCCTTTGGACTGCATTTCTCCTGTATAATAGCATACGTTGTATTTAGCTTAAGAATTTCTTGAAGGAAATTTTTTTTCCAGTGATGTCAGTTTTCGTACGACTGACAGGTACAATTGAAGTGTCTCTCCTTCTCTGAGGTTATGCTGTTCTGCTCTGCATAAAATGTTTTGCAGCTCGTTATTTATATAATAACCTTAGACAAATTAGTGCTACTTACTGAGAAAGAGCAAGATGTTTGTACCTGTGACTGTAGTGTCCTAGCTGAACATCTACTAGGTTATTAAATATTCCACAGGAGGGATTCAGTTATCTTTGAATAGATTTTATTTCCTTGCTAGGTGTAGTTTAAGTATTCATTTCAGCAAACAAGAATGGAAAATTCCTGCATGTGGAATTTTCCAGAAGTGAGGATTACAATCGTTAGTGCTCTTTTTCTCCAATCAGAAATAGTAAATTGAATCAATTTTTGAGGATTAGGTGTGATAACATTGGTGACTGTGATAAACAGAAGTACTAAACTGTTAACAGCAGTATGTTTCAGCTTGTTTTTCACTAATGAGAAAAGCCTGATCTCTCCATGAAGGTGCACTTCTTCACTACAAAGCAGATCAGTTGTGATGTTGATGTTTTGGAGTTGTGAGCACAATTTTAAGTATCCAACATGGAAAGTAATTTGCTGTGTTTGATTTCTGGGTTACGTGCCTCCACATGTTAGGCTTTGGGGCCAATAGGCAAATGCAGGGTGTGCTGTAGGCTAAATGTATTCTTTCAATCCCTTTAATAGCATTATTTTGTTGTCAAACATTTCAAAGTTATTCTTGCAATTCTGTCCCTGATGCTTTTGATGAAACTTAATATGTCTAAGCTGTAGTCTTAGATTTACAGATTAAATACAAAGAGCGAGAATTTTCCCATGTTTGGGCAGATAGAAGCAGGAATCTGCAAACAAAACATGAGAAACATGAGTGTATTCAGGCTGCTATCACTACTAAATGTATTCTTTGGTACTATAGTTTAATGGTTTTGAGAATGTGATATATGCCTGTTACTTGGCATTCTCACAAACAAGGCAAATGTCCTATCAGGACGTTGTTCTTTTGCACAACAGTAATGCTTTTGCTCTTTAGGAAAGAAGTTAGCTAATCTTAGAGTGAGTCAAACAAACAGGCCTCGTCTTAGACCTTAAAGCCTTACCTATTTGTCATACTTCCATTGCAAGCACCACAGAGAGAGAGGTAAAAATGGGGTGTGAAGTAATTTCTGCAGTCGTGAATATTTCAGTTTTCAAAAGAACAAACAAAAATTATTAAAAAGAGCATCTTAGGTAGTTGTTCACAGGCAGAGAGGTTGGAAGCTGTGCACTTGGCTTTATTAACATCATTAGTAAATATAGGTGTGTGCGAGTGTGTCCAGACCCAAACATTCTCATTCAGCAATCGTGTGCTAAGTGCATGGGCAAGTCACCTTTGTACCTTTCCATAGTTCAAGCTGAGGTCTGCTTTGTGTTCAGTCTTATTGTGTTTCCTGGGAAACAGAAACAGTGTAGAATGATAGTATTTTCCTAAACAGCTGGTTCTATCGTGATTGATGGCAAAGTACATTGCATGCCCATGATGTTGTTTTTCCTTGGCTCTGTATAAGCACCGTTCAAGGGTTTTTTATAGATTTCAAATACCAGATAACTGTTTCTGTTGGAAGTCAGGAGAAATGTAGGAAATTTTTTTCACTAAGCACACACAGAATTCCATTTTGACTTCTCTTCCAAAAATATGCTGCCAGTCCGTCCTGTGTGGTTGGCAGATGCTGCCTTACCTTTATTCCTTGTGTGACCCTGGCTTATGTTTCCAAAAAGAATATGAAGATAAGAATATAAAGGGCAAGAGTAAAAAAGAGGCAAATTGTACTTTCCTGCTGTATTCACACAAATGAGCAGAGGTGGAGGGATTTTGAACATTTTTTTTTCTTTAATTTACCAGAGTAATTAAAAAGAGTGCAGTGTTTCGAATCTTAACAAACCATTTTTCAGTGAATTTGTGGTTATGCTCGAAGAACTTTTATCATTTTAGAAGAGATTAGAAATTAGCTGGTTGTTCACACTGTCAAAACAATGAAACAACAATAGAAAGAAGGATGTGTCTACTCCATAAACTAAAATTTTGGTTATGTATAAATTCCATCTATACTTGGAAAAAAAGTTTGCTCATGTTATGTATTGATTCAGGATTGGTAAAAACAGAAAATCACAGTGAAAATCGGAGATTTAAAGCAGTGAAATAGTGATTAGCAGCAATTGAATAGAAGAGATTAAAAGTCATATGAGGATACGGTATGTGAGTGTTTTTCTTGGAAGAGAATGTCTTTTTGTGAGTCGACCTGGAAGAGAAAGAGAGGAATTATAGAAACATGGGGACAAACACAAGACAGCAGTTTGCATTTTTGTCTTAAAAGACATAACTGGATAACAAATTGAATTTTGCTTAAATCTCTTTAGGTCCCTCAGTCTAGTACCAGAGATTTTTAGATGGAGGAGCTCCTGCTTGCTGTGGCTTTTCTTGTGTTGTGGGATAGCTAGCGCCTGCCTGCTCAAGGGGATCCACCCTTGTAAATGGCTGTTAGTGCACAACAGCTTCTGTGCTGGATATGTGACACAGACACTGCGGTACCCTTGAACAGCCATTCTGCAGGATAAGAGCAACACTGCTTAATTATCTCCAGAAGACATTTCTAGGTTAAAAGCAGGGCTCTCTGGAAAAAAAATCAGTTAATAATTTTCTCATCAAAATGCTGCGCTTGAAATTTCAGTCAAAGTTTCTAATGGATAGGACGTTTTATTTTATTGATTCAAACCAGCCATTGTTGAAAATCTAGAGCTGACAAACTATAGAAAGTGGCAAGATCTCTGATGTATATCTAGTGGACTTAGATCGTGTACTAAAAGATCATGTACACTGTGGTTTGTTAAGGTACTTTCCTCAGACAGGAAAAGAAAAAGAATTCAAAAAAAATACTCAGCATCCTTACTCTACAGAGCTGTGGAGAGGTAAGCAGCAATGAAACAAGACAACCATACCTGAGCCTTCCAGACTGGTGAAATTGCTCAATAAGGGGAACTCATCAGGTAGGAGCACCAATGGTGACAATACTCTGGCCACCAAGATGCGTCATTTCTCATCTCTCTCTCCGAGATACTTACCTTATAATGTGTGATCATTCCCTCTGCTGACCCTAGTTAATTAATCAATCAATCAATCAATCACTCAGTCAATCCCTACTCTACTTACACCTTGCAAATTCAAGATGCATGGCATGAATACCTTTTCCTTGGTATTGCTGTATCAGCATAGACTTTTTGTAGTCATGCCTACAGTATTATGGTAAAGATACTCAAAACTCTAGACAAAAGTTAATCATATGTTTTGGCACCAAAAGTTACATCCAGCTGGGTGTCTGTTGAGTCAAATACTATGAAGAAGCTAAATGAAAACCTCCCAGTATGGAAGGTCCTTGATATGTTCTTATTGCTATGTTAGGAAAAACAGAAGTGAAAGCACTAGTAGAAAACAGTATGCTAATTTTTATAGGCTGATGTTCCAAATGGTATCAAAAGAGCTGTAAATTGTAAGCTCCTAGCACAGGGTTTAACATTCCAGAAAAAGAGTATTTTTTCCCACAGAATCAGATCTAATGTTTAATAACAAACAGTATGAATGTAGCCCAGTGAACTTTAACAAATCAAGGGCAATGTTCATAAAGTGACACTCAAAGGTGACAATGTTTAGTTCTGGTCTTGTAGACCTTTGAAGTTAGTTTGTTTTATTTGGGGCAAGTTTATATACACGAAAGATGGTTATATTTTGGCTTTGGAAGCTAGATTGCTGTTTAGCCACCATTCATAGTTATGGTATTACTTATTAATGTTTGTAGCATTAAGTCAGTAGAGGTCTGAAATACAGACTTGCATGGCTCAAGAATGACAACTTGTCTCTTTTTCTTTCACGTGATAGATGGATTTAAAAATAAGCACATCTACAGCATGTAATACTTCTGTGTAATTTTTTGAACAGTCCACTGCAAAGTGCTTAAAACATATTTGAAATCTCTGTGTTGCAGATAGAGACAGTGAGAGGGAGAGAAGCATTCTTTAGCTTCTGTGAGTCTTTACGTTAGGATAGGGCAGAACCTGGAGAGATTCAAACCTGGGTTCCTTCAGCTCCAGTCCAATGCTCTATTTACTTAATGTGAAAAGGACCACAGTATAAGAATATTCTTACTAAAAAATCTCAAGTTTTGTCTACCAAGTCTATAATCCCACTTTGTCTTTGAGACAATAATCAAAATGAAGATCTATACTACATTATGAGTTGCGTTTCCAGAAATGTAGTTCTCTATCAATTAGGATTTTCTTTGAAAGATCCCGCTCTGAGGAGGCATTTCTATCTTAAACTTTAAAAGCTTCCCATTGACAAGAGCTCAAATTCTCTGTTAAATTTTCCATTAAAAAGTAGTTTCACTCTCTGAGAGTATCTGCTGGAATTCAAGTCTGTGAAGGTTTATTCAAGGTTGATATTCAACAGGCAGTATGCTTCTTGCCTGTTTTTAAATTGATGTTATATATTCATTGTTAAGATGTTAATAAGTAAACAAGGTTCCTTAAATAATAGTAGCTACTTTGAAATTTAATATAGGTAAATGTAAATATAGGGGAGTTTTTATGTTTCTCAGAATAGTTCACTTGAAAGTGTTTAAAATTTTGCCTGCCTGCAGACTCCTCTCTCATTTTCTTGTGTATTTTCCTAGGTTTTTCCACAGTAGATAGGATGCTAAATTCTTACCACAGGGCAGACACTTTGTAATTTTCCATGTGCTACTGAGAAGTTTATTGGAGATTTGGAATTAATCACTTATACAGTTCTGTGTCATAATGTGGTTTAGCTGTTACTGATTGACCAGGGTAAGAAACGAGTTCTTAAACTATTGATGATGACTTTCTATAAATTAACAATGCTATTAACCTCCACTCAAGCAATGAATTATTTTCCTGAAAAATCTCTCCCTTGAGAAAGAAGCTGAAACCATAAAGCCAGAGAGGTTTTACTTGTGGTAGCCTTTGCAGTGCTAAAAACACACTGTGGCTACATATAAATATCTCCTTTTGTTTCCTCATATAAATTTACGGAGACTGAAGTGAGTAGTTGAATACTTTAGAGAGCTATAAAAAATTATACTGGAGCCAAAAGCTTCAACCTTTTTTTCCACAGGAAAGAAGACTTTTCCTTCTTGTTAGCAACTGGAACAGAAGCAGGCAGAATTGGTGCCAGTGGTTCCATTGGTAGTTTTCCCATTAAGCAGAAAAGGGAAAGGGGGCAAAAGGAGGAGGAGGAAATAATTTTTAAGGAACATTAATTTGTGTCCACAAGCATAATTTTTCAAGTAGTCTCTTGTTCTTCTCTTATGCTGGAAAATACAAACTACTCCTGTAAATATAAACCATTTACAATATACAAACTACTCCAGTAAATTTATGTGTCTTAAGAACTAACCATATTTTCAACTTAATTAGTGAAGACCAGAGGTAGTTCATGAGTGAAACAGTCATGGTGTCCTGTTTCCAGACAAATCACATGCGAGTAGGAGAAGGTATGAAATGATTAAAATCAATTTCTGATTACACTGAAAAACATTTCTCTCTATGGATTCCACTTATAATAATTAGAAACTATGAGTGTTTAGTTAGAAGAGCTCTTCCACTTTTTCCTTCTTGGAAAAAAAAGAGAATAATTGTAATTTACTAGGATGAAGGCAGGGATCAGATGGAGTTTTATTGAATATTTAAGACTTATTTGCAGGTTACATAGAGAGGTCAAAACTGAGTAGGCTGTGCACACCGGCTCACCAAACTACTCTGTTGCTTAGCAAGTGGTGGCCATATCTTACCTGCAGTAGAAAACATTAGTCAGGGGAAAAATGGTGATAAGGAATCTACTGTTTATACCAGCCTGTGCAAAAGCAGCAGACTTATAGGTTATGTTTTGTAAATTGGTAAGCAAAAGCCATATTTGAAGTCACAGTGCAGATATAAACCAATCATACTTTCATGCAAATCTTTTCTGGAATCTGGGAGACTTCCCTTGTCAGTGAATTTTTAGGTGAGAGGCGGTCTTGTCTGGCACTGACAGCATTTGCTATTATAATTTCACTTCCTAATTTGATACCTCTACTCAGTGCATATTACTGCAAGAATATTTTCTGGTCCCTTGGTCTTTCTTTCTTTTTTAAAGCAACATTCATTTCACTTTCCTCATGGGGAGAAATGGAAGATGGTGCAGTAGAACATATACCTTTCCTTCTTACGTACTACGCTACGCTGCACTACATTGCACCGTACCAAACATACAATACTATGCCATATTGTAGCTCATGCACTTCAGATATTTGAGTTTATACCAATCACTCATAAACTGTATTTGTCATCTCTTTTGTGTATGAATAAATTTCCATCTGTTGCCAACAGCTAGGGTACTCTTTTGTACTCAGAGCACCGCTGACAGACTCAGTGCCCACTCCTTTGGAAAGTGCTGTCTCCTAGCAGTTAGTAATATTTTCACCTCCACCTTCTGCTTGCAAATGATACCAAAGTCCTTTGTAACTGGTCTTTGTAGCTTTTTATTTCCTTCAGCTGCAAATAAAAGGACATTAAAATTCAAAAGGAAAGAAAATGAACATTCTTATTAAGAGCATGAAAGATATCTGTATGGTGGCATTCATGACAGATTTATTACAGTGTCTCAAAACTGACAAACCAGCCTCCAGCTGTGAAGTAATTCTCTTTAGTGGCACAAAAAATGTGAAAAACATTTAAATGTACTGACTGGATAAAGCTAATAATATTGATTCTATACTGAAAGTTTCAAATACATTTTGTAGCATAGTTGTCTGATTATCTGGCAAAAATATTTAAGCAAGTGGAGAATATTTTAACTTGGCTGATAGCTGGCAGTTCTTCCCACAGAGAACACTAAAGATTCTCAAATGAAAGTAACTTAAAGCTCCACATACAAAGACTAGCACATCTCTGATGACCATAGGTGCCAAATGCAGACTCACAGCATGGCAATGTTTTTACTTAGCTATCCTCCAACTTTATTCCGCCAGAGTGGAAAAACATATTGAGAATTAAACCTTAACTTATCATGCAGCTAATAATTTATTAATATTATTTTTGGAAGAGGGTCTGTTGTGTTTTTTAAATAAGGTGCAACACGGTTTTGAACTTTCTGTGACATTGCAGACAAGCTTTTTGTCTTAGAGGATGGTCAGTTTGAGAATAAACTCTTTTCCAGGTTGTTTAAACATGAAAAGTAACTGTCCCAACTGCAAAATATTAACTCGTTGCATGCAATGGTACTACTTCTGTATGTCATCGTAATTTTTAAGGGCTAGGTAATCTTTTTTGTGTGGTTCCTCAAAACATGAAGAATATTAATTTTCTGTGTCATTTGAAGTTCCTTCTGTTTTATTTCTTTATACTCCTTTCCTGTACCTACATCTGGTGGTTTTATACTTCCAAGTATTTTGCTTCTATGCCTAATTTTAATAAAAGATTTTGGTTGTTAAACTGGATATCAGGAAGAAAAGAAATCAATGACTTTAAGTCAGAGAAGATGGTGGGAAAAGGGAGAGTAAAGGGGAAGCCAAGGAATATTAATTTTCAGGTCAGCTTCTCTGTGACTCATGCTTCAACAGTCTGGCTTAATTCTTTTGTTACGGTCAGTTCAGGACTAGAGGACAAAAGGTTTTAGAGGAATAAAAAACTTGGAAACCTGCTTGGCTGCTCTTGGAGCATAGAGCTTGAGGTTTCACTGCCCAGCAGTGTCCTAATACCAAGTGCGTGCTAAAACTATATTGTCCTCCGTGTTTTGTGGCTGGCTAACTTTTCAGAGGTGCAGCCAGCTCATAAACTGATATTATCAGTCCTGCACAAAGAACATAACCAAACTCAATTTCAAAAATGTCTTTGAACCATGGGAGTTGAACCTAGAAAAAGAACCTAGTCTCTTCTCCGGGAAACAGCTGGTCTTCAAGAAAACAGGTGGTCTTCAAAGATTTCCTTCTCCTGGAGGATGTAACCTATGATTTTACTTCTCCATCGGTGCTCTGATTTAGACTTTCTAGAAATACTGCATTGCAAACTCTCCAATTAACATTCATCCAATCCTCTGCAACTTTATTTCACCCTTTAATTTTTTCTAAATGCCTCTTCCCTCTCCCACCTCTGTACTGACCATTTAGTCTGATCCCAAAGCAAATAGCAGTTTTGGTTTTGTTTGTTTTTAAACAACATATTCTGTCATGTTGTTTAAATATAGTGAAAAAAAGCACCTTTGAGTGAAGGTAGATATTTGCAAAAGTGCTTCCTGAGACTAAGAAGTTGTGTGGGAATGAAGGTAATATAATGGAAGTTTAAAGCACTACATTTCTGGAAGAAGATAGAGATTAGTGTAATAAAATTACAATAAACAAAAATCAAAATTCAGAGATAAACCCAGGAAAAATAACACTATAGTTACACGAATGTACTAATTTCCACCTCACTTTTATGTCATTGCTGTTGAACAGCTTACTTCAACACAAAATAAAATATGTTCTGTCAAATAGTAGAATATGCTATCAAAGACAGTTGTTTGGTCTTTATTTAGTTCGTAGTAATCTCCTCAGAATTGTCTTTGTTTTCACATATTCACTGTCATCAGAGTATTACAGAAGGGATTGCCTCCTATTTTAATTTTATTTTATTTTAATTTAGTTTATTTACTTCCTTAGACTTTTTTGGTGTTTTTTTTTTTGTTTGGTTGGTTTTTGGTTTTGGTGGTTTTTTGTTTTGGTTTTTTTTGTTGTTGTTGTTATTTTGTTTTTGTGGTTGTTTTTGATTTTGGTTTTCCAGTCAAAGCAAGCATTCTTTAATTTTGTTTGAAAGACACGTAGTGTAAGTTAAGAGTTTTGAAAGCAGAGCACTGTGTATTTATCCATGGTCTTGGTTGAGGGGAAATGACTTAATACTCCTAGTAAAGTGATCAGTTCATGACCTTTTTTCAAGGTCTCTGCTGACAATCATCTTTTCTGGGAAAAAAAAAAAAAAAAATTATAAAATTAGCCAAAGTATACTTGCATTTGAAGAAAAGATGACTATTAGTGTGTGTAGCTGAAAAAAAAATCCTTTTTATTCTCAGAAAAGCCTCCTGTATTTTAAGTGTAGGAATTCCACTTCTTATAACTGTCTTGAAAGATGAACTAAGACCAAAGGCGGGAGGTTCAGCAAGACCAATTGCTGGGTCCTGCACTTTGGCCCCAACAACCCCCTGGAGAGCTACAGGCTGGGGACAGAATGGCTGGAAAGTGGCTCAGCAAAAAATGCCTAGGGGTGCTTGTCAATAGGTAGCTGAACATAAGCAAGCTGTGCCCAGGTGGCCAAGAAGGCCAATGGCATCCTTGCCTGGTCAGCAATAGTGTGGCCAGCAGGACCAGGGCAGTGACTGTCCCCCTGTACTGGGCACTGGTGAGGCCACACCTCGAGTGCTGGGTTCAGTGTTGTACCCCTCAGTTTAGGAAGGACATTGAGGTACTTGAGTATGTCCAGAGAAGGGCGATGGAGTTGATGAAGGGTCTGGAGCACAAGTCCTGTGAGGAGTGGCTGAGGGAGTTGGGGTTATTTACTCTGGAGAAAAGGAGGTTCAGTGATCACTTTATCACTCTCTACAACTCCGGGTTTTAGCCAGGTGAGGGTCAGTCTCTTCTCCTGGACAACTAGCAACAGGATGAGAGGAAATAGACTCAAGGTGCAGCAGGGGAGGTTCAGCTTGGCCATTAAGATGAATTTCTCCACAGAAAGGATTAAACATTGAAATGGGCTGCCTAGGGAGGTGGTTGAATCACTTAAGGAAAGACTGGACTTAGTGCCATGGTCTAGTTGGTATAGTAGTGTTCAGTCAGAGGTTGGACTTGATGTTAGAGTTCTTTTCCAACTTAATTGATTCTGTGAGTCTGTGTGATTCTGTGATCCTGTTATGATACATGTAATAGTGCACAAAAGTATAGTAAATCATAGGAATTGCTGAACTTCTTGGGAAATGCTTGATGGCAATCTTCCTTCAGGTTTATTTATTTAGACAGTGACAAACTCACTAGAACACAGATGACAGTGGCAGATTTACTGTTACTTAGGTGACTTTGACATAAACTGATGTGCCCACTGAGAGGCAGTCTTTACCCACACTCCAGTCCAAATGCTCAGAAGACTGACATTTCTTAAATTTCATTCTTTCGGGATTTTTATACTTACTCCGTGTGGATTTTATTTGCAAGTAATTTACCTGAGGAGACAATGAAGGGGAACTTTGTATTTTAGTCTGTTAACATTTTGAATTGATGCTCTGTCTTAAGCAGTCATATCGATATCTCTAATATGCTACAGATACTGACAAACAAAGCATTAATTAACAGGATTGAGACTGTGAAAGGGAAAATCTATGAACAGAATTTCAGGATCATTTGTTCTGCATAGATACTAATTTTTGTAACCTTAGAGTTTTACGTTTCTACTCAAGACTCAAAAATGCAGTAAAACATAGGAAAATAATATGTTTTTCAATTATATAAATGTATACTTCACAACAATGAATGGTTTAAATTACTAATCCTATGGAGTGAAAACTAGAACTTTAGTTTTTTGATTACATTCACATTGCTTCCAAATAAGATTCTGAGTTTGGTTGCTGGCTGTGTTCAAATCAGAGAGGCGAAGGAAAATCTACAGTGAAGGATCTGGGTCTGTGTAGGAAAGGTTTAGCCCGGCATATACTGTACACCAGTTCTTTTAATCCATTAGCTTGATTCTGTGTTTTCAGAATGTGACTGCTGTATGCTTACATCCAGTCAAAGGCAGAGATATACATGTTCAGAGGGATATGCAAAGTTATATCATGTTTCACGCAGTAATACTGCTGTGGCTGCATTTTGCTCACAGCACAATTTGTAGGACAAGATAATACGTTTTTTTACACCAGGAACACTGTTGGACAAACTAGGTAAGACTTCTAATTTGCCAACATTTTTAGTGATGAAGAACTGAAGAAGCAGATAGCATCCCTCAGCTTCTGCATTTCTTTACCAATTAGGTGCTTTACACAAATTTACTACCTCACCAAATGGTCAGTTTTGTCTGTTGCCAGTGACCCAAAGGAGTCATTGTGGAACCCTGCAATTGCTGGGAAATTTTAGGAGACCCTTATTTTTTTTTTACCCAATACTTCTTGCTGAACTCTGTAATGCCTTGGTCCACTTGGCAGGTTTAGAGGAAGGTTGCTTGGTTTACTCCAGGCTGTGTAACAGAGAAACCACAAAATTCTCAGCAGGTTCAAAACAAACTTTTACTTGCAAACTTTAGAACATTAAGGTAGAATAAGGTACTTTGCAAACTTTAAAACAATCCAGAGAAAGTAAGGCACTTCATGAACTTTAACTTACACAAACACAACAAGGCACTTAACAAGGCATTGATTGGAATTTTTTAGTCTGGCTTACAGTATATTTTGAGAAGAAGAAGGTAGGAGAAGAAAGAGAGAGGAAAAGAGAGAGAAAAGGGAGAGAAATGTGTATAGTCACTACCTTAGGATCCAGTGTGGTCTCAGCTGCTTTTAAATCTAGGGCAGTGGAACACCCCAGCTTAGCACACATGTCACCATTCTTTTATCTGCTCCTGTTCCCTGAGACTGTCCTCCCGGCGTATACCCACATTTTAATATTTCCAGCAGGGCCACGTGATCAGCATGCACCATTTCGGACTGGAACAGAGACTGATTTAAGGCACCAGGGGGCCAGGGCAAGCAGTGGCCATCCCACCAACAAAGAGCTCACCCAAGTCCTCCCCAACTTCCCACCTGGTTCTTTTGAACAAGTCCACTGGTCTCCTAAAAATTCCCATCCAGGTGGCCATGCAATGGGAAAAATGAAGCATATGAACCTAAGTTTACCCAGAGACATTTTATTTGTCAGGCCTTGGAAAGCAAGGATATGCCTGTGAAGTCCTTTCCTGGTGGAGATAAGTATACAATTCTTCTATACACTGCTTCAAACTGGACTCAGGGCAGCTCTGTTTAGCTGCAAGTAAGAGTAGCTTTTTATTCAAACTAATATGGGACTTGGCCTCTCAACAAGAATTATTTACTCAAGTATTTCACAGTGTTAGCCAAACTATACGGCTTTTGATCTGGAGCTAGCTCATACTCAGCTGACTTAAAGCATAAGGCAGACGAAGTCACATCTGTGTAGAAGATACAATACAAATTAAAACTGACCTTACACAACAGGGGCAATGGCCATGCGTGGCAGAAATTCTCTCCTCACTGTGCCAAAGAGCCTGTGGACACCCATCTGGGCTATTTGCAAACCTGGCCTGGAGGTGGGTGGCATAATGGGGAGGTGGAGGGAGTGAGAGTGTTGGAAGGTGCCTCCACAGATGAGATTAACTGAGGAGCTAAGGAAATTGTTTTCTTTGAAATGACAAAATTCAGTTTTGCTACGGTGTCAAAAAGCAAGTAACGTGTAATCAATGCAAGTTTGGAGTTCAGGAGATATTTCAGTGATAGTATTTGGCTGCATGAACATATAAAGAAGAAACAGAAAACCAAAACATGGTGATGAGCTCATTTCAGTTAATAAATTAATAAGCTGCTTTATGTACATTTGACCTTCTGGTGTTGATTAATTTAACACGTGTGAAGGGTCTGAGGAGAGCAGTTGCTATTATTAGTATAGTCAAGCATAGGAATAATTTGAAACACTTGGTCACAGCAAAAACATCCCTGTTTCTGTAGGAACATGAAAAATGTTGAAACTAAATACAGGAACAAACTCTATAAGGAGACAGGTTTGAGACGTGTGAGTGTTTAACACAAATATTCTGTATGTTTGGCTGGCATCGTGATAAAGGATAACAAGGATAATACCATGTTCCTAGAAAAAGAGAGGTTACAGAAAAAGTGCTCTTGTTCCTGTCTTGAAAGTAAATGTGGTTAATTGCTTTAGAACTATCAGTTAAGCAGAGCGGGTGTTTGTTTTCTTACATGTCCTCCCATAAACAAAGCTGTTCTGCTCAGCCTGTTTTCATTGTATATGTGATCTTAGTATGCACTTTGCAAAGCTGGTTTTCAGAACTCTGTGTTCTGTCAACTTCTTTTTGCCTGTGGAATTGCCACACACACATGAGAAATGTTCATCATTTTGGGCCTGCTGAACTTTAACAGCTCCAAGTTTTACAGCAACTGACCTGCAGAGGAGCTGCAGTCATCTGAGAGAAGGAATGTAAACTGGGCTAGGCAGCTATCAGCTTACAAATAGCTCTTTTTAACGAACGTAGATCTGAAGTTCTTTGATTCTGTCATATCAAGTAAAAAGTAGTCTTTCTGCAATAGGTGGCAGGGGCATATCCAGTATTTAAAACTAAGCCATGGGTATTTATCCTTCTCATGCTGAATGCTGGATGTGAATTATGATTTGGGAGGAATCCTCCAGTGCACAGCAGTATACAGTATGCATCCTGTGAAGTCACAGAAGATTTTCTATTCTTGCAGCATTTTTTGGCATTCAACTAGTGTTGCATAGAGTGGTCTGGATACCAGTTTAACTATAATTAAAAATACAGTATGATCATTACATATGAAAAGCTATCCTCAGTGTTATAGAATGTACAGTAGAAGACGTTATTTTTGAACTTGAAAATTCCTTAGTGTCTTAATCACCTGTTAAATATTTTATTGTCTAAAGGCAATTTTTGTGCAAGAGGGTTGGTTGGAAATTAATTTGAAATGTTTTCAGTTTTTCTGGTTTCGGTTTGGCACAATAAAACAGAAAGTGGTTCAGAAATTGCTGCCCTATTAGGAATAGTATTGATAGGAATAGGCAGATCTATTGGGTCGATGTATGGCTCTGAGGATGGTGTAATTGGAAAAAATTTGGGGTTTTTTATCTATTCAACACCTGGTCTACTGGCACGTGGTGGGGTACACCTTTATCAGAGGGAAGAAAGAGCTCTAGCTCAGCAGGTAGTGGAGCTCAAAAGAACTTTAAATTATCTTGGAAAAGGAAAATACCGGGCTTAATTACCGGATGAGTAATGAGATCTNCCCTGGATGTATGGACTGACTGGGACATGAAATCCTGGAAAGCAGTGCCACAAAAAGGGACCTGGGCGTCCTGGTCAATGACAAGCTGAATATGAGTCAGCAAAGCTGAAATGCTGGAAATATCCTTCCCAAGATGGCACCTGACAGGGATGGCCATGTGGCTTGAAGGCCAAAGGGACAAGATGGTGTCAGATCCCCCCCAGGAAGGCAGAGGCTTACAGAGCAGTTCCAGCAGCAGATGAAGATGACTCATCCAGGGTCAGCACCCTCCTCACAGCAGGGACAGCAGGGTGGGCATGGCAGGCGAGGCAGTGGTCTGGGGCCATTCGGTGCTTTCTCTCCCCCGCTGGGCACTGCTGACGAGCCACCAGCGACCCAGACCACAGCGGGAATACTATCTGCAGGCCCACTTACTTAAAGAAAGGAGATAATGTGATAATGTGTTCTGTATTCTCATTATATATACAAGAAACTGTTACAGAAAACATTATATTCTGTAGTGTTCATTAGAAGGTCTAGTCCCTAAATATCAAAATTATGTAGCAGGCACTACAGGGTAATTTTTCAGACCAGTTTCATAGGCACGTGCTCTTATTCTACAGTAAACACTAGTGTATTTTAAATAACTTGTTGTGTGAAGACAATTGGAATAACAATGATTTTAGGAATAACTGATTTTCTCTGCAGTTCATTTTCACATGTTGGCAGAACCACAGAGCACAAGTTCTAGCTAATGAGGACATTTCTGTGTTTGTGTTTGAAAAAGTGATTCAGTTTGT
>VZTF01009122.1:371007-411205 GCA_013397755.1 Cnemophilus loriae | reverse complement strand
ACAAAAAACTCTGAATCCTAACTTTGAAAAGACTTGCAGAATACCTTGCAGGTCTCACAGCAAGTGCTTTTAAAAAAATCCTTAACTTCCGAGTGCCAGTATGTGACTGGAAAATAATACATTAAGAGTAACATATAGTAAAAAAAAAATTAATATTGGCAACTGGAGGCACATTAATACAATATCAGAAGCATCTAAGAGTTTAGAAAAAAATTCTGTCAAAAGTCAAGAGTGATAAATGAAGGAGAGAATAGGACTCACATGTGCTTCTACTTAGATCGTACCAAACTAGTCTGATAATTTTCTTTGATGAGATAAATACAGTAAAGTACATAACGTGTCACATAATTAGTAAAATAATCATGGAAGAGAATTAGTCTGGGAACTCAGATCTGAGAAGAGACGGACTAAGGGGAAAAGACAACTATGAGAGAGTGACAAAGAGAGGTATTGTACCTATCCTAAAGGATAGTTTGTTGGACAGAAAATAACATGCCCAGGCAAAATGCACGAATGGCAGAAAGTAGAGAAGCACTGACGCTAAGGGGTAGTGGGGTAGCATATAGAAAGGTGTGAATAGCTTTGAAGACTGAAGTGTGAAATACGGGAATATTTTCTAGAACAAGCTGAACAGTCATCACTTGTAGGCTAGCAGCAAAATTCTGTGCCAAGAGGTAGCTGATTAGAAATAAGAAGGAAAGCTGTGTGTACCAGATGATCACTGAAGTACTACCATGTATCCGCCTAAAAAGCCAGCTGTATCCTGGGTGGCATCCAAAGCAGTGTTTCCAGCAGGTTGAGGGAGAGGATTTGGCCCCTCCACTCCGCTCTCATGAGACCCCACCTACAATCAGGTCTGAGGTCTCCAGCCCAGAAGGGGCATGGACCTGTTGGAGCGAGTCCACGAAGATGGATGGAACATCTCTCTTATGAGGAAAAGCTAGGAGAGTTGGAATTGCTCAGTCTGGAAAAGATAAGGCTTTGGGGTGACTTGATTGTGGCCATCCAGTACTTGAAGGGAGCCTACAAGAAAGATAGAGAGAAACAGTTTACAAGAGTATGTAGTGACAGGACGGGGGAAAGGATTAAAACTTACAGTAAGTTTAGATTAGATATCAGGAAAATATTCTTTACTGTGAGGGTGGTGAGGAACTGTCACAGTTTACCCAGAACAGCTGTAGCTGCCCTCTCCCTGGAAGTGTTCAAGGCCAGGCTGGATAGGGTTTAAAGCAACCTGGTGTAATGGAAGGTGTCTTGGCCCATGGCAGAGATTTTGGAACTAGATAATATTTAAGGTCCCTTCCAAACCATTCAGTAAATCTCTGACTGTGATCAGAAGTTTTTGCATGGTATGTAGGGAGATAAGAAAACTGCTGCATGAGAATCTTGTGAGACCTCTGCAGCTTTTCACCATCCAAGTGTTGCATATGAAGACAACATCCATGTGTTGTCTGACCAAGTGTTTTCATGAAGGATAGAATCAGTGTGTCACCAGTATAGAGAAGGACAATGAAACCGGTGCATAAGCTGCAAAGACTCTTTGCACAAGGACAAGTTTTCACAGGTGTGAGTATACATTTCAGTATGTAGGGTTACTGTGAGAAACGAAGTAAATTGATCTAGGCAGATGCTGTATTCATGGAGCTAAACTGCTTTTGCTGTCCAGATCAGCTTAGGCATCTCTACAGAGTACTATGTTGTGCAGTGGCTCAATTAACCCTGAAAAAATGGAGCCTGAGGGAGAGTACTACTGCTTTCCGTGAATTCATGACACTACAAACCCCAAGGAAAGGGAAGTCCTGTGTCACCTGAGAGACTTACAACAGAAATAAAAATGGATATAAACTGACCATGAAAAAGTACAGGCTGGAAACCAGGAGCAGATCCCAGCTAGCAGAGGAGTTAGATAGATGTTCAGATACAGCCTACCACTTGGAAACAGCAGTACAAAAATACTCTTCATACAGGAACAATTTTTACAATTTTGTAAATTATCTCATGTTATTCATTTACAGTTTGGTGTTGATGACTTAGATGGAATATCCTGGTAATAATTTCCTCAAAGTAATTGGTAGATAATTGTCTTAAAGTTTTAAAAGAATTGCAGTGTCTTTTGATTAACTGACTAAATGACTGTCAAATGGGGACTCTGTCAAACAGCTTTTTAGTGTTATACAAAAGTGCATTTATTTATCATATTTTATTTTTTAACTTTTTTTTTTTTTTCACTTGGTCGAGGAGAACCTTTTGAATGATATGGAATCAACATAATTTTCAAGGTGGTATGGAACCATCATAGTCAAATTAATAGAAGTATCAGCCTGCTACTTGAGTGATTTAAGGGATTATCCTTTAATTAAATCATTTTGGGTTGAGACTGATCACCTTGACAAGCACAAGGAAGAAGCATTATGTTATCATCTTAGCATAGAACTAGATGTCAGTATACAAAGATTGAAAAGGGCTATTTAAACCATAAGTTCTCTGTAAAAAGAGCTCTGGCCAATTGGTACTATAATGAGCATATATTTTAAAGATCCAAAAGGGAACAAATTGTTCCAATAGATGGCACATATTTTTGTTATTAAAGTAATAGATTCCTTGTTACAAAAGGTTGCACCCTACAGTTAGTAAGTAAGTGAGGCACAGAGGACATGAGGCAATTAGTCTGGGAAACAGTTTATTGGGAAGGCACATTTGTTGGTTTGCAGGGTTTTTTGTGTTATAAACCGACTCTCATTTGTATCTTCTGACCAAGATGCAAGATAACAAGTCTTAAAAAAATTTAAATTTTACCTTTTTTATCTTTTTAGCCTGTGTTTTTTTTGGTTTTGTTTTGGTTGTTGGTTTGTTGGGGGTTTTTTTCATTGTTTTGTTTTGTTTTGTTTTGTTTGTTAGGTTTTTTTGGTGGGTGTTGTTGTTGTCATCGTCATTGTTGTTGTTTTGGAGTTTTTTGTCTGAAATACTCTAAGGCCACTAATTACAGTGAATTCTTAGCTGAGGGATTACTCCAGCCATATTGCAGTCTTGTTCCTTTAAGAAAAGTCAGTTTCTATGAAAGATATGCATTTTTTAGCAAATATTTGGACTCTTTGCATTGTTTTCATGGCAAGACTTTTGATACAGTGATATACTCCTCTTTTTTAATAATCAAAACCTTATTTTTCTTGAAGCACAGGAGAGTGTTAGGAATTATAGTTTCTTGGTTATAAAGGCAAAATGCTTTCAAGCCAACATTATGTCCAAAAGGTGTTAAAAACATATTTCCAGGACTCCGTCAGTCTCCTTTTGTGTTTGCATCCGCTGGCTTCCTTACCTATCCCATCTCCTAATTTTAGGTACATAAAATCAGTCTTCACAGTCCCTTAATTTCTGTTACTAACAAGTCAATGGACTGTTGGTCAAAATAATAGTATGTTTTGTCAGGGAATGAAAAAATGATCACCGGAGTGGTTGAATACAACCTTTCCTTGTGTGAACACTTCAATTCTTTTTTGAATTTTGGTTGTAGAGCTATTTCTTCTGTAAAGAAACTTACAGAAAATGGAGCTTAAGGTTTCTGAGTTGTGTTTTAATTTAAAATGCTATTTTGAAATTGTCTAGCTGCATTCGTTGCAGTCAGAGTTGGAATACCTTTGTTCCTTAGACATTGCGTTAGCTACTTATCCAGCCAACATATTGACATTTGGCATATCTGTGGAAAAAACCCAAATTGTGAACGTGAAATCCTGGTATTGTATTAGACAAAGGAATAGTTGCTTCCTCCCTTTTGTCCAGTATTGCTATCTTAGGGGGTGAGGTATTATATTCCGACATGTCTGACAGCCTGAAGACAGTAAATGCCTCTTGAGTTTGTTAGTTTACTTGATAAAGTATCTGGATTTACTCAAATCAGAAGATAACATCTCTTTTAGTTTTATAGAGGTAAATCTCCACCCCCAATTACAAAACCCGTGTCTAATGTTGCATGTAAACAATTTTAAACAATAAGTCTCTCTGTAGTCTCGTCATAGAAGGGTGCAATGTGTTAAAGGAGAGGACACTGCCTGAACATTCTCACATCACTCAAGGAGTTAGATATGCACCACCCGAGACTGTCACTGTTGGGACTGGGGTCCCTTCACAGGAGGCAGCTCCAGATGGCCCATGGGTACCTCTCCTGACTCCTTGCCCACACATACCCTCCCTCTCAAGTTCCTCATTCTTCAAGCTCGACCCTTGGTTTCCCATAGCGGAGTTTCAGGTGTCAGATTTGTAAAAATAAGTAATTTAAGAGTGGTACAGCACCTGCTAGCTGGCAGAGCACGGGAAATTAAAAAGCCTTAGACTTAGGATAAACATTACCTAGCAACAACAAGAGCATCAGTGCAGGATCAATATTCTTTTCGATTCCAGCCAAAAACATATCTATGTTTATGACCACAGCTTGTCATCTAAGGCTTCAGGAAATTCATGCTCATGCTAAGCAAGTAAAGCAAAGCAAGCAATATGCTAAATCTGAGTAATTCAACTCAATGTAACTCATCCTACTTAAAACTTACTTGTCTATTACAGAATATTCTGAGTTGGAAGGGACCCATGAGGATCACTGGGTCCAACTCTTAAGTGAATATGGAGACTGAGCCCACAACCTTAGCATTATTAGCACCATGTTCTAACCAGCTGAGCTAATCTCAGGTCATACTAAACAATTAACATCTCTCAACAAAGAGGTATTAGATGGTCTGCAAAGAGTTTAAAGCTGGTTTAGGGGTTGCCAGTATTTAAGCATAACTTCTTTTGGGTGAATATTAAATGTCCAAGATATCTTTCGTGAGTCTCTGAAATAGTAATTTAGTGTACGTTTTACTTCCAGACTACTTTTTCCCCTTGTTGTTAATATTAAATTAATTCTATTTAATTCCAATATGCATGTTTTCAATTTTTTCCCCGGCAGGTTTCATTTCTGGCCTCGGCTTACATGAGCCAACATATCTCAGAGGAAAGCTGCTTTGCCCTCGCATCTGTTACCCATTACCTTCACCTCTGCCAGTTCAGCTGGATGCTCATTCAGGTTGGTATCTTAGTCCTTTTTATCACTTCACCAGAACACCTGTAAAAGTAACTGATAATTAGACTGTATTTCTATTATATTGTAGTTCTATTGTATTACATACATGTCTGTATATCTATATATAGAGAGAGATATAGAGCACTGAAATTCAGTGCTACTAGAAGGCCAAAACTTTAGATGGCTTTTATTAAACCTAGAGTGTCAAAACTCCAAGGGTAAATATACAAACACTACAAAGATTTTTTCCACTGATATCCATTACAACTATGCAAGAATGTCCTCATCTCACTTCATCCTGTAAAGAAGTTACTGTCTCAGAACAATGAAGAATTATTTTTCTTGCTGTTAGTAGTTTTTCTAAACATCTCTTATTTGGTCTTTCGAAGTAGTCTCTTACAGGTGAAGTGTAAATGTAAACTACACCATAATTTGTTGAGTTAGTGGCATTTTAGTCATTAAACTTGTATAACAAAACAAACATACCTTCACAAGTTTGCTTTAAAATACAGTATATATGTATTCATAATTATTGCCAGAATTTTTATAGAATCATAGAATCATTTATGTTGGAGAAGCCCTCTAAAATCATCAAGTTCAACAGTTAACTCTGTACTGCCAAGTCCACAACTAAACCCTGTCCCCGTGTCCTGTCCTCCAGGCTAGACACCCCTAGCTCCCTCAGCCATTCCTCATCAGACTTGTTCTCCAGACTACTCACAGCTCTGTTGGTCATTTGATATATTATAGAACAGTAAATGGTGGAAAAAACAATTGAGCTAATATGGAACACCATGAACAATCAAATTAGATATGGAAAATCACCAGTTGTAAGTTAGTCAAAATAACAAGCTATGGGGTTATTTGAAAAAATACATTTTTATGCCCTCATCTAGAAATGTATATTTAGCACCAGTATGTGAGTTAAGCGATTTATTTGTTTGTTATTTTAAGGGGATTTGTCCCCAGCACATTTTTTATAGCATACTGGTTTATATATGCAGCTCCATACATTACCATACAAATCCTCCAATATACAGGCTGTCAGACCAAACCAAGAATTGCAAATTAGGTTGCATCTAAATACAACTTTCTCTCCCAGTAACATTCATGTGAGATATGGCATTTTCCTGGGATATGTCAGGCTCATAGTCATTGAGAGCCCTAGTGGCCTCTCCAACAGCTCAGCTGTGCTCATTAGCCTTAGCAAGCTACATGTAGATGGCCTCAATAGAGAAATTTGTCTACTTGGCAAATTATGTTCTTGTAGGTTAACTAGTCTAAATTATTTTGTAAGCTGTAAATTATATTCTTCACGGTTTCTCATTCACTGTACTCCTAAATTGCTTCAGAGCTCTACACCATTTGCTAATTTGGACAAAGTAACATTTTGAAGTTTCTTTTTTACTAGAGTGTCTCAAGCTTGGGCAACTCAGTGTTTTCATAGTGTTTCATCATCTCATTCTATGTGTTTAACATTGTATTGAGCTGCAAAAACTATTTATAATGGCAAAAAAAATGTATGACTGTTATGTCTGTAGATGAAATCCAGTGTTATTTTTTCGAAGTAGACTTTGGTCAAATCCTAAGAACTTGCGTAATACCTTGCATTTAGTGGAGCCTAAGGCTTGTGAAGACTCTTCATGGAAATCTGACAGGACATAAGTGCTTAAGAGGGAATCCGTCACAGCCTGCCGAGTGATGAGCTGCCAGGAGTAAAACTCTGAATGAAGATGATTCCCCGTTTTGTAGGTGCAGGACTTCAGCTGAGAATAATTCCTGAGCTTTGAAAGACCCAAAGAGAAAGAAATAATCTGACATATAGATCAACCCAGTCCTCAGCTACAGTTTGCTCCTCTGGGCTGGGAATAGGTCTTGAATTTCTGTATCTCATTACAAAGTGAGTAAGCTATATCAGGGAACAGGAAAGAGTGGTGGAGACATCTCTGTGCTTGAATTGGTCCCCGTGCCAACTCTAGAAAAGCTTGTGGATCCAAGGGGAAACCAGACTGATTTGAGAAGTCTGGATATTACTGCTGTCTGAAGGGCAGACTTAAAATTCTGGGAAATGAATGTTTGTATTTCTCAGCATAGTATACTTTATATACATTACTAGATTTGGAAAGCAGAATTAATAATGTGTTTATACTTGAATGGGACTTAAAGACTTATGTCTAGAAAAGAGCAAGAATACAGGAACAGATTCTGTGTCTCTTGTGCAGTCACTCTGCCCTCTGTGAGGCTGCATAGCATAGCTCATATGCTTCATCATTGACTTACTTCATGCAAATCTGCAAGTGACTGCCTTGATCTCGGGACACAGAAATGGGTGAATGTGAAGTACAAGCACTGTGCAGGTATGTGGAATTGAAACATCCATAAAATTCAGGCAATTTTCAGTCATCAAAAGCTGGTGGAGCAACATTCCCAGGCAATGAAACTGTATAGGAAAACACAGATTGAACAGTACAGTCGGGCATATACAGATTCATTTCTGTCATCCAGATCAAAGGTTTTCACTTTCTAGACTCTAGGGTAACTTCCTTACTGTTTTTTTTGTAATTTTTCCATCTTCTGCACAGTGCTAGGTATAGTAATTATGCTTAACATTTTATCTTACATCAATGCTCTTTACAAAACAATTTATCTATAGCTTCATGTTTTAATTCTTGTTCTCTTTTTAGCTTCTCATATTTGTAGACATATTCAGTGTCAGTATTTCTGCTGCAAATGTAGCTGCTACTCATATATTGACTGAAATGTAAGAATGGAAAGGATCTCAGAGGTCACCTGGTCCATTTTCAGCATCAGAACAAAGATCACACCAAATCATCCTTGCTTGTCTGTTTGTTCTTCTCCCTTTGTATTCTATGGTCTTGTTTCTTGCTTTTTGTAGGGAGAATTTGTGAGTCACAGACAGCTGATAGCATTACCCATTTTTTTAAAGGACGAGGCTTTCTTAACTGCAGAAGGAAAGGAGTAAGCACGGTGCAAATGGGTCTTTACAGGCCTGAAATATTTGCATTGTATTAATGTCTGAAATCCAGGAGTCTGCATCCTGACAAGTGTCCCTTTGTACAACTGAACAGCATAAACCTGTATTTTCAAATGCTTTTATCTTAGGAGCACATGCTAAGAGTGTCTTTCAGCACGACAAGGAAAATAAGTTTCTTCTTTTAGTATTTTCTAACGTGTTGCAAAAAGTAAGTTGCAAAAAAAAATTAAAAGCTGTCTATTGAGGAAAAAAAAAATAAATTCTGTAGTTTTCAATTGCCGATTCTGACAGAGAATAAAATTATGGAAAAATATGATTCTTTGTGCTTTCTGGAGCTATTGCTAGAGTGAACTAAATCAACAGTGAAAGTGTCAATTCAACTAGCAAACCAGAATGAAAGTCATGAACTTGCTATCACCCATGCCTGAATCTTTCTCTTGCATTGATTTAATGGCACTTTAAATTTTCTATAAATTTCTATAAATTTGTGTCAGACTTGTAAGATGTTTACTGATCTTAAAGTAAGTTTTATGCTTTTCTTTTTATTTTAAGAATAATTTGTGGTCTACTTAACAGCTTCAAAAAAGGCATTATATGAAAGCATACAATTATTATAAAATGACCCCTCCAGCTATTTGTAAAAAGAAGAAAAAAGGAAAATAGAAGTTTTCCTACTGAATCAGAAAAGACTTTATTTAAAGTATTTTGCACCTGTTATTTGCCAGATGGATATCTGCTATCCACAGATTATCACAGGTGGTTGGGCACTAGGACAGGTAGCCCAGAGAAGCTGTGGCTACTTCATCCCTGGAAGTGTTCAAGGGCAGTTTGGAGATGAGACTTTGAGCAACTTTGTTCTCGTTTAGGAATGGTATTCTCCAGTTTAGTGCTCCCACCAAATCCATGCACTGCTCGCTTGCTCCCAGCCTCCGCCTCCCTCTGCTCTGCATTGGGCTGGAGAGGAGAACTGGAGGCTCAGAAGGCAAAGATCATGGGTTGAGATAAGAGCAATGTACTGGAAACAGCAATGAGATCAGGAAACAAACAGTACAACAACAATACTGATGACAGAGGGTATGACAAAGACGTGAATGATTCGCACAGAAACACCACCACCCAACTGCTCCCTTGACCACACTACACTGACCCAGAACGAACTCCTTCTCCCAGAAGAGTTCCTGCCCCCAGCAATGGTGGGAGGTGATATAGAATAACCTCAGGGTCCCAGCCATGGCTACTGCAAAAATTAACCCTGTCCTGGCTGGTACCAGGACACTAGTCCAGTGGAAAGTGTCCCGTGGCGGGAGATGTGGAACTAGATGGTCCCTTCCAACCCAAAACATTCTAAAATTCTCTGATTTTCACTAAACATAAATGAATGAATAATTAAAAAAATAAATAACAGCATCCCAGGTTTGGAAAAGTGATTTCCATTAATTGCCTCATTTTAAAAGAGAAAAACCTTCACTGAAGTTCACATTGTCTCATTAGGGTGTTATGTGAGTAAACAATTATTTTGCATTCTACATCAGAACAAATCACAACTTGCCCATTTGTTCTTCCACCTGAGCAGCTGGAAAATGGACTGTACATTGTATTCTTATGTTGAACTGGTTATTGTTGCAGCATAGCAACAGGAAAGGATTTTCTAAAACTTGCTCCTCTATTATTTAATTGATTACATTTTGGAGCATGAAAAGGGGTTGAAGATAAGAATTAGTAATTATCAAAATACAAATGTGACTGTGCAGAAAATGTGAATAATTCAACCTCGCTTGCATCTTTACAGCAGCTGTGGTGTTAAGTGTTATGCTGTGATAAATGAGGTGAGATATCTAAATATGGCTAACCAAACACAGAGCAAGGACATGAGGCATGAGTTCATAGAAAGCAATTTCAGTTGGATGACTGAGAACAATGTTCACCAGATTGTCAGAATTAGTAGAACCAACAGTCCCTGAGTGTAATAGGATATATCAGTTCAAGGATTTTGCTGTCTGGAAGTGCTTGCAGTGAGGCACAGCCTAGCCAGGACTATAAGGGCATGTAATTGAAGTGTGTTTATTGGCATAAAGTGACAAACAGAATTTTGAATGAGTTTTCAATCCCACATAAAAGTGAACAGAACAACTAAATCTTTCCACAAGCTGCGGATTTTTGTCCAAATACCATTTGCATCTGTTTACTATTTTCTTCCTACACACATCCAGCAATGGAATTAATAGGTTTTCTGTATTCTTTCGACCTATACAGGACCTATACAGGATAGTTGCAATTATGTGGTGGGATTTACCTTTGATCTTTTAAGGGAAATAAACTTTGCCTTTGTTCATATAGCACCAATGACCGAATGAAAACCAAAAAAGACATAATAATTATTATATAATTAATATAATTATATACACTGGACATAGGTATGAAATGTAATTCTCTAAAAAAGCATTTAAAACACTTACTAACCTTTTTTAAACAAGTTGTTAGCATGCAATGTGCTTTATTGTCAATGGCAGAAAGTATTGTATGTTCATGCTATATAAATCACAGAAAAAATATGAAATGAGAGTTAGTTAATGAGACCTACATGAGGAATCCAGAAACAACTAATTAAGTACTTGAATGTGAAAATTTAGTGTTCCTGAACAAGGGGGTAGACAACCCTTGGCTAAGGGAAATGTGCAAAATTTCCTCAATAAAATAATCACGTTGCATTGTCTTGTCACTGTATATGAATTTTTACTTATCCTTACAGTAGATGGCTGAAAATGAAGCATGTAAATTTACATTATTATATGAAACCCTTGTGTAGAGCATGAAGAGAGATGATTATGCTTAGGTAAGGATTAATGAGTGCCTGAAGGTGCCTGTGCTGTCTCCGTTGACCGACAAGACATGCTTAAAGGTACAAGCTCAAATTAGATACCTTATGTGGGGAAAAAGACAACTAATCCCTTATTTACCCCATATAAAAGGCCAAAAATAATACTATAGCATGCAGATCTGTAGGTGGTATAACATTTTTGAAGTGGAGAAAGTGAAGAAAAGTTTTTCAATTTTTTTTTTTTTTTTATGGATAGCTTAGGTGTTTATTAGACAGTAGTGTGTAGATGTACATTGAAAAATGCTCACACATGACAGTGTTTCTACTATGAACATCTTAAAGAAAATGCAAATATCCAAGCAATACTCTAAGTATCCCGTTTTACTTGAAGGGTTTCCTTCCTCACACTACCAGTTCTTTCAAGAGGTTTCAGCTATTCCACTTCATTTTGATTCATATATGGTTTTAAACCAAATTATGCTGTTTGATGATGACTTGATCATAAGCAAACACAGGCTGTTTTAGAGATGCCTGTGAATTTACATTCATTTATTTTCAGTTTTTTCTCAAACACTTATGCATATATTACACAGAATCATAGAACCACTTAAGTTTTAGGGGTACCTTGACACTGTTCAGTGCAACACCCTACCTCAAACAGCTAGGGCAGGTTGCCCAGGACCAGGGTCAGTTTGGTTTTGATTATCTAAGGACACATACTCCACAACCTCTCTGGGCATCTTAGCCCAGTGTTTCACCACCTCCACAATAAGAAAGCTTTTTCTTGTATTCAGATGGAGCTTCTTGTATGTTAATTTGGGCCCATTGCTTCTTGCCCCACCACTGGGCACCGTTAAGGAGAGTCTGTCTCCCTCTTCATCACTGCCTCCTATCAGATGTTTATACACATGGATATAATCCCACTGAGCATCTTCTTTCCAGGCAGAACTGCTACGGCTCTCTCAGCCTCCCCTTGTGGGAGAGGTTTTCCACCCCTCAATCATCTTCATGGGCCATTGCTGGATTTGCTCCATGTCTTTCTTGTACTGCTCATCCCAGAACAGGATCACAGAACCACTGAAGGAGCTTAGTGTGTTTCCTACAAGATGCATAGAGCTGAACAATAACATAAAAATAATAAATACAGATCAGATTTAGAAATACTATATGCCAGTCTTCTATGTGAAGGTATGAATATCCAAGAAGAAAGTGACTTTTGCTATTTTTGCGTCTTAAAAATAGTGTTTTCTACTAAACAGGGTATCCCTTCCTCTATGTTAGTCTGATTCAAAATAGTTGTATAAATAAGCATATTGCTTTTATAATGTCTTTTCATTACTTAAGGAAAAAAAGTGAGGACAAAGTATTTTTGTTGAAAAGTGTTTATACTTATGCATGTACTGGGACAGAAATACACTGCATTGTGACCTTCAGAGTGATTTGTTTTTTGGCAAAGCTTATCACCACCAAGTCTACTGATTGTTTTTGTGCATTATTCTTCAGGCTGTTAATTTCTGGTATGTCCTTGTGATGAATGATGAACACACGGAGAGGCGCTATCTGCTTTACTTCCTTTTGAGCTGGGGGCTTCCAGCTTTTGTTGTTATCCTTCTTCTAATTATCCTGAGAGGAATCTACCATCACAGCACAGCACAGATTTACGGCCTTGTCTACGGTGACCTGTAAGTGTTTCCTTAAAAAAGCATGAACTGGGCATTGTACTGTCTATTTTGGTTTCTACTTAATTTTCTTCCAAGTAGAGAAGGAGTTATGCCCACAGTCAAGTGAAGAAATGAACGGGGTGATTCCTCATTTGGTGGGGATGAGGCAAATGTGTCACCCATGTGCAATACAGCACTTTCTGTGCAGTTGGGCTTTGCTCCAGTTTCTCCATTCCGGCAGAGCTGGCTCAAGCATGTCTGCTTGTTGACTAAATTATTTATTTTTTCTGAGAATGTGCAATTCTAGGCTAAAGCACAGAGATGGCTTCTGCTGCAGAATGAGTAAAAGTGCGTGGTTTTCTTCCATTTAATTTCTGTGATGAAAAACCTTAACACCAAATCAAGCCTTAACTCCCCCATCTCTTATGTTATTAAATATATTTTTTGCTAAAATTACTACATTATCATGTCAAATATTTTTCCTGAACTATTTCTCTTGTAAGAATGAATGTTATATTCCAAATTGTTCCAAATTTGAGAATTGCTGTATTGTTGACAATTGTCACAGCCCTTCAAAGCCATATATAAGCATAGAAAACTGTCCTAATTAAAACAGTATATCTTAATAGAACCAGATGCATTTAAGCGGAGATACATAGATTAATATTTTTGCTCTTTCCTACCTTTTTTTTCCTCTGGCTGCTTTTCTGGCAAACTTAATCTGTGATGATAGCTCTTCTAGGATATGAGGATAATATACTTACTGACTTTGTATCACAATTTCATGTGCAGAAAAGACTAAACACATCTTTTTAAAATAAATGAATGTACAAATTCTTTTTATGAAAACATCATATGAGGTTGCTTTCAGAGTAGACCCACAGCAGGAGAATATTCTTCTGCCTTTAATAAAAGAGGAAAATAAAGTGTGTATCATTCCATTATAAGAAAACAAAATTTAGTGTTGGGGTTTTTTGTCACTCAGAGGGAATTCTTGTGAGAAGTAGATACTTGAATTTAATACTGATGTTTAAGTATATGCAAGTATATATATAGACACACACACATATGTGGCCTTATAAATATTATTTGTGTATATATATATATATATATCTGTGTGTGAATCTGTGTATGGTGCATGGTAAGCAGGGATACCTGATTTTGATGTAAATGAGTTACACTGGGTACCACAAGTTCTCTGACCATGTCAGCTGAAGCTTAGTCCCACATTCATAGACACCAGCTCACCTCAGAAAGATAACTGAGGTCCACAACAACAGACCATTGCTGATGTTCATGTTATATCAGGGAGTGCTCCATAGCTGTATACCATGCCATACACATCAATATTTCTTTTGAACGTGTTTTTTTCTTCATGGTAAAATGCTTCTTTTTTGCATAGTAAACTCAAGGAATGTGCGTAACATAATCGAATTCTCCAACTACGGTCAAACTGTGGGTTGATGGTATCATTATCTAGTGAAACACAGTTTTCCAGTAGTTTTCTTTTGCTGTCCATGTCTCATTCTTTGAAAAACCCAGAAAAAAACTTACATTCTGATAAAATTATTAAGTAGAGGAAAATTGCTCAGTCCAACCCATTGCCCAAATTAAATATAAAACTTTTCCAGCATTCTATTACGGTGGGAAAATGCCAGAAATCATCCAAGCTTAGTGAATGTGCAGCTTATTCCATCTCAGTCAATGTGAAAACTGAAATAGATATCTGCAAGAATTTTCGTAAATAGCATCAATGCTAATTCTTGATTTGAAGATCACTTTAAGACTTGTTCTTAATTATACAAGAGAACTTTGAAAGACAAAATATAGAAAAGGGGACAGATTGAACTACAGCACTTGATTTGTTTTCTCCAAACCAGAATGCAGTAGTGGAAAAAGTGACAAAGAGATTTCCAAATCCAAACTCATTACATACTGACTTCAGAATCAGCCTCAGAAACAGTTTGAGAACAATAGTGTGCTGGTAAGAACGCCTCACATGTGAGAGCTGTAAGACTGGTTAAAGTCATAAAAGTAGTGAAGCCAGTTATTTTAACTCTCTCCTAAGCGATCACTCCTTCAGGCTACCCATTTTTGCATTACTGTGGTGTCTGACCAACTGTTTTGTTCTTAACCAGTATGCTGTGGGCACAATTAATAGCCAACAGTATAGCTATGTTGAGAGGAGTTCATTTTATGCTTGCACTGAACAAAAAACTAGTTCAGCTGTGTTGGATTTTATGCTTCAAAGGAACTATTAGGATAGAGTTTTCCTCCAGATATGACAAATTCTACACAAAAATGTCTGTATTTTATACATGTCACAGTATAAACCAGTAATATACTGTTGATTATTTTAATAATTAGCAGTGTTCATATATATATATATATATATGTGTGTGTGTGTGTGTGTATTTATAGTTCTCTCTTTGGCATTATGAAATCTTAATTTTTTTTTTTTATAGTGGTAAATTTGTCTATATAAATGCCACCAAGCAGCATATTTTTTTAAAGTTGTAGTTCAATGATAAATGAAAGACCTAACTGATGAAGAAGGGCTCTTTCATTCCTCCCTTTGCTAATTCCCCCATTGCTTAGCTGCAAAGGTTGAAGAGTCTTTGAAAAAGACTAGAAAAGATGATGATTCTGGACAATTTTAGAGTAGTACAGGGTTTTTTATACCATGTTTTAGAGTTCTGGTCAATCTCTTGGGTACAAATCCACTGAGTGTAGCATAATTAACCTTTAAACTCATGTTTGTGAACAAAAGCTGATACTTGTCATTAAATAATTCTGTCTTCTGATCTCAGAAACAGATGAGTTAGGGCAAAGCTTGCAAATGGGTGTGGTTCACCAACTTCAAACAGCATTGAAATTTTCAGGGCTACATGAGGAATTAGAAAGCTGCTTTACTGTCAAAGATTTCTGTTTTAGCTCTTTTACTTGCATCTTTGTTCTGTAAGTGTTAGAGAGTGACAAATGATCAGGATGAAACTGGAGAGAGCTAGATTTTACGTAATTATTCAGATTTCTCTTTCTTCTCACCTCTCCACCAGGCTATACATCTCTTTGTCAATATCTACAGTTTGAATTTGCCTCCTTATGTTTTTTACCATATTTGGTGAGCTGTGTCTTTGTACTTTAAGAGATCTATTAGAAAAAACATGACTGTGTTTAACCGTTTTGCTAAGATAAAACTTTTCAGAACCTTAACTGAAAGATTTTCAGAAATGAGGTCTAGCTGTATACACCAAGAATGCATCAAATGCTGAACGCACTGGAGTTTGGGAATCACATTAAGCTTTGGAATTTGCTTTTAAGGTGAATTTTGTCTTGTTGTAAACTCATCTATTCGTAAGTTTTTCTTTATTTAATAAAAAAATTTCTTCTGAAAGGTGAGCTTGATCTTTTAACTACTTAGGTATTTTAAATCTCTTACCTACAGTAGCATTTTTTTTTATAAGCTCAGGAACTACTCTTGTTGCTGCTTTAAGCTTTGAGTCTGACTAGACCTTCTTGAAATCAAATTCCCATAAGAAGGCCAAAGGACTTTATTTATTAGAGTATAAACTAAAACAATAAGCTTTGAAAATGAGGAAATTCAAAATTATTAGACTTGACAGAATAAAAATATAAAAGTTTATAAGCAAATATCTCCCTGCCCACTGTAACTTTGCAAACACTGTATTTCAAGCATGACTTTTGTCATACTGTATCCTACCTTTTTTTTTCACTGCAGCCAACTCTATAATTTCCCCTAATTCCTAGAAAGTAGGAGTTTTTTTGTTCATGTTCTCTCGGCATCAGTGTTGGCCCAGTCCTGTTTAATATCTTTACTGATGATGTGGATGAGAGGATTGACTCTACCATTAGGAAATTCGTGAGTGACACCAAGATGCACGCGACTCTTGATCTGCTGGAGGGCAGGAAGGCTCTGCAGAGGGACCTGGACAGGCTGGGTTGATGGGCCAACACCAAGGGCATGAGGTTCAACAAGACCAAGTGCTGGGTCCTACATTTTGGCCACAACAACCCCATGCAGAGCTACAGGCTGGGGACAGAGTGGCTGGAAAGTGGCCCAGCAAAAATAGTGCCTGAGGATGCTGACTGACAGCATCTAAACATGAGCAAGCTGTGACCAGGTGGCCCAGAAGGCCAGTGGCATCCTGGCCTGAGTCAGAAATATGTGGTCAGCAGGACCAAGGCAGTGACTGTCCCCCTGTACTGGGCACTGTTGAGGCCACATGTTGAGTGCTGAGTTCCATTTTGGGCACTTCAATTTAGGAAAGACATTGAGGTGTTTGAGTATGTCCAGAGAAGGGCAACAGAACTCGGGAAGAGTCTGGAGCACAACTCCTGTGAGGAGAGGCTGAGCCTGGAGAAGAGGAGGCTGAGGGGAGGCCTTATCCTGAAAGGAGGTTGTAGCCAGGTGGGAATCAGCCTCTTCTCCCAGACAACCAGTGACAGGATGAGAGGGCATAGTCTCAAGCTGCACCAGGGGTGGTTCTTCACAGAAAGAGTGACTAGATATTGCAATGGCTGTCCGGGGAGGTAGTATAGTCACCTGGAGGTGTTNAGTGGCTGGAAAGTGGCCCAGCAAAAATAGTGCCTGAGGATGCTGACTGACAGCATCTAAACATGAGCAAGCTGTGACCAGGTGGCCCAGAAGGCCAGTGGCATCCTGGCCTGAGTCAGAAATATGTGGTCAGCAGGACCAAGGCAGTGACTGTCCCCCTGTACTGGGCACTGTTGAGGCCACATGTTGAGTGCTGAGTTCCATTTTGGGCACTTCAATTTAGGAAAGACATTGAGGTGTTTGAGTATGTCCAGAGAAGGGCAACAGAACTCGGGAAGAGTCTGGAGCACAACTCCTGTGAGGAGAGGCTGAGCCTGGAGAAGAGGAGGCTGAGGGGAGGCCTTATCCTGAAAGGAGGTTGTAGCCAGGTGGGAATCAGCCTCTTCTCCCAGACAACCAGTGACAGGATGAGAGGGCATAGTCTCAAGCTGCACCAGGGGTGGTTCTTCACAGAAAGAGTGACTAGATATTGCAATGGCTGTCCGGGGAGGTAGTATAGTCACCTGGAGGTGTTTAAGGAAAGGCTGGATGTGGCACTTAGTGCCATAGTCTAGTTGACATGGTGTTTGGTCACAGGTTGGACTCAATGATCTCAGAATTCTTTTCCAACCTAATTTATTCTGTGATTCTATCTGAGTCTTGGCTGTCTTTTACTTGCTCTTTTCCCTCTGTTAATCTCTCCAGTTTCTAGAAGTGTCTCTCTTTTTAGCAGGATCCTTTATTTGCCCAAGGGAGGAATGATTTCCTTTGTCAGAAGAATATCTGTTATACATTCATTTTCCTCTTTAAAATCTCATGGGGCAAACAGAGTACAGAAGAAGATATGTACTGTTCCAATACTTTAAATTCATAAAAATATCCATGTATTTGGTTCCAGGGATAGATTCAGATTCATGTTTTCTCATAGCACAAAAATGGTTAAGCTAAATGTTCTCGAGTATCTTCTTTGTATCATTGTCATGAAATACCTATGAGAAATAATGAAAAAGATTTTCCAGTGACATTCCTTTCTAGAAAAAACAAAATACTTCTGTGTCCTGTACAGTCCAGCTCAAGGCAGAGTTTTTTTGCAGGAAAATTGCTGGATGGGTGACTATGGAGCCACATCCATGGAGTAGGGAAACAAAGCTAAAAAAAGCTGAAAACTATGGACTTTTTGCTGTGATTAAGAGTTACAGCTCTTCTTGTTGCTCACACTGTAGTTTCTCGGAATCTTACACACAGGGATGGCTCAGGGAACAGATTAGTCTAGGAGCCTGTCGTGGTTTTAAGCCCAGCTGGACACAAAACAACACCATGCTTCACCTCCTCCTCTCTTCCTCCTCCATCCCAGTTGAATGGGGAGGAGAATCAAAGTAAAATTTGTATATTGAGATAAAAAATGCTTACTAATTGAAAATAAAATACAATAATAATTGAAAATAGTTAAAATCATAATCTTAATAATTAGAATCATAATAATGATAATTAATTTTTTTTTTAAGTGATGCACTATGCAGTTTGTCTCCACCCACTGCTCGATGNTTGCAGGAAAATTGCTGGATGGGTGACTATGGAGCCACATCCATGGAGTAGGGAAACAAAGCTAAAAAAAGCTGAAAACTATGGACTTTTTGCTGTGATTAAGAGTTACAGCTCTTCTTGTTGCTCACACTGTAGTTTCTCGGAATCTTACACACAGGGATGGCTCAGGGAACAGATTAGTCTAGGAGCCTGTCGTGGTTTTAAGCCCAGCTGGACACAAAACAACACCATGCTTCACCTCCTCCTCTCTTCCTCCTCCATCCCAGTTGAATGGGGAGGAGAATCAAAGTAAAATTTGTATATTGAGATAAAAAATGCTTACTAATTGAAAATAAAATACAATAATAATTGAAAATAGTTAAAATCATAATCTTAATAATTAGAATCATAATAATGATAATTAATTTTTTTTTTAAGTGATGCACTATGCAGTTTGTCTCCACCCACTGCTCGATGCCAAACACCCCTTCCTGAACCCAGGTCGGCTGCGCTTACCATTTTATATACTGGCCATGAAGTTCTGTGGTGTGGAAATACCCCTTTGGTCAGTTCAGGTCACCTGTCCCAGCCATGCTCCCTCCCAGTTTATTTTGCCTACCTTCTCACTGACTGAGCATGAGACAAGGAAAAAGAAGTCCTTGACTTAGGGTAAATATGACTTAGCAAAACCCGAAAACATTAGTGTCTTGTCAACACCATTCTCATTCCAATCCAAAACACATCATTTGTACCATCTACTGAGAAAAAACTAACTGAAACCAGAGCAGAGATATTGTTAATATTACTGGGATAAGAAATTCCATAGAAAATGTGTTTCAGTACTAGGCCCTTTGCAATGAGTCACAGGCACTTTGTGCCATGGTTTCTCTCTAACCAAATGTCTGTCCGTCTGGTGCACTGACCCTTAACCCAGTCAGAAGAATACACTAGGCCCTGCTTTGGGTCTCACCCAGTTGTATGACTGTCTCAGTGTTGGCACACATCCCAGGAACACATCCCTGGCTTACTAGCTGTTCCCTAAAATGGAGATCTGCCTTCTTTAAACCAAGGACCAATAACAAGAATATTTTCGCTTGAGTGAGCTAATTTCTGTCCAAGCATTTAGATTAAGTGTCATGTCTCCTTTTCCATTTTACATCAAAAGTGCTGAATTTAGCTGTGAACAGCATTTGCATCACCAGACTTTTACAGACAGGAATAGGTAAGAAAATAGCTAAGAATTGCCACAAAAAGCATTCAGGGATTTTAATTGAACTCAAAGACATACTAAGAGGAAGAGGCTTGTATGACAAATCTGTGAGGAATTCCCATCCTCTAATGCCTGGTTTTATATTCTACATGGAGCTGGAAGTATCTGCCTGCATGGCCCTCTCTCTCCCACTTATTTTTCCTATTATCCCAGTTTTTCCATCCCCTTTCTCGTCAGTTCACTGGCACATCATCTAGGATTTCAAAGCTATTGCAAACTGCTGTTGCTGGACCTCAGCTCAGAATGATTCTTGAGTATATCTGCAGGCAAAGCCAAGTGCTTCATGAACCACTCAGCTGAAGCTGGAGGGGCAAAAAGCCTGCAGTTTTCACTGCTGATTTCTCACCATTTGCTGCTTTGTCCTTTTCTGCGTAGCAAATTAAACCATCCTGAGCTCTGTGCTACTGTAGGATAAATGTTTCTGATGAACCAGAGCTACTTCAGTTATGCTGACCCAGCAGCGCACTACAGGCATTCTTATACATATATATACACACATATACATACACATACGTATACCTATATACACACATTTATATATGGAAGGACCTACAGAATAAGTTACTAAAATGCAAAGTTCGGCCTTTTCGTATCTGGTACTTGTGCTTTATTTTCTAAACTTCTCCTGTGTTTCCAAAAAAGCTGCCTGATGTGCTACCGACTGCTAAGGATTGTTTAAAAATACCTCACTTCTAAATGTGATGGCTTTAATTACCTTTCATTTATCCCTCATTACCAATATAAGTTTTCAGTGGGGGGAAATTGTTGGGGACAGTGGCAGGGGGGTTGAGTGTCTTTAATATCTTAGCACATACTTAATGTTAAGCAAATTTAGCACATCAGAATCAGGCATAATCAGTGTACTGTGCTTTTAAAGAATTACAGTAAAGAAAGAAAAATTCTAGCTGCTTTGAGTGATGGAATTTTGAAACATAGGTAGAGAAAATATATTTGTTATTGTAAAATTTCCAATCATTATGGGATGGTTAATTTCTGACAAATCATGGTATCATGCTGTCATGGTAAAGCGTTGAAAAGATAGGCTGTTATGGGTGAAAGTTGCACTCACTAATGCCCATGGTGCCTGATCCTTCAAACAGGTTCAGATGAAAGGATTTTTGTGCCTAAAAAAACCTCCAGGAACTTTTCTGAAGCCCATATAGTATTATGACAGGAGTATCAAAGAACACCTGCAGGATGAAGGCTTGCATCCCTGTCACTGACAGCTTTTAAAAGCTTCATATCTCCTTTCAGGTTGTACAAGTAATTAGCAATTTCATCTCTCCTAATTTGTCATCTTTAATCAGTAAAATACAGCCTACTGCTACTAAAGCAAATTGTTCTCAGTTCGTCTGTTTTCCACCAATTTAGAAAAACCTTCATCTGATATCCCAGAATAAATTAGGAAATGCTAAGATAAGAAATAGTGAGATCAGTACCAGCAGCTGGTTCTGACTACCCTGTTTGACTGACTAGCTGAGTTCATATATATACACCTTCCTGTATTTGATCTTCCTAAAAAAGAGGCGAAAAAAAATAGTACGTTTTTTGTTTGGTTGGGTGGGGTTTTTTTTGTTTTATTTTCTCTTTTTAATTTCACCGCAGGGCTGTTCTGCAACCAGTCAATTTCATGCTCAGATTTTAGGTAAGTTTTAGTGCAATGAGTTGTACTTGGGAAGGGAAACACTTGTTCGCCCAATATAAAAGTCCCAGTAAATAAAGGTGTATCTCACTGGCCTGTACTAAGATACATATGAGTAAAAGGAATGCAGCTTTAGCAGACTGATTTCTGTTATTGATATTACATTTAATTGTCGGTATGACTTAGAGAAAAACAGTACATCTGAAAAAACATCTTTTGCAGATATTATTCTTCTTGCCAAAGGGCAGGACTGTGAACATGAGCTTCATTTATGTTTGACAGTTTGCACATGGAAGTATCTTCTTTTTCAGCTAGATTTGTATTAAATCCTTGGTTTAGAGAATGCATTGAAAAAGTAAGATAAGAGTGTCTGCCTTAAAAGAGAATACAAGGGAAACATCTTCTTGCATTGGAGAAACTGTAACCAGTATTAAATAGTAAAAAACCAAAGAAATAGCCACAACAATAGAATTTAGTTTCAAAGCCGTTGATAATGACTCATATACATGAGGAGGAAGCCTTAGATTTAAACAGAAGCAAGATAATTAACTGAAATCAGACACAGAACTCCTTATGTAATTTTAAAATTGCAGTGTTAGCAAGAACCTTGCTGTAAGAGATTTCAAGCAAGTTTCTGTCAGCTTAGTTTCCTGGTTAAACACTGAAGACTGCAAGTCTTCTGGGACTTCTGGAATGAGCTGCTTGGGAACTCCAGAGCTTCCAGTGCCTTAGAAGTCTCAACTGTATTAATGCAGTGCTTATGCTAGGTCCTTGCTGCTTCTTCTTTTGTAATTGTGTTCCCTCAGTATTAACTTTCACGGTAGGAAGAAAAAAAGAAAAAGACAAAGACAAAAACAAAGACAAAGAAAAAGAAAAAGGTTAAAAAACTAGGTATAAAGTTGTTCAGAGAAATTTCCAGAGGATCATATAGTGAGAAGACTGAAACACAGTAAGCTATGTTCTAAAACAACAGCAGATGACATTTTAGGTTCTCATTATAGAAAAGCATTGTTTAGACATTTTCGTTTTCCCTTTTTTTCCAACTGTTTAGCTCTACAGTAACAGCAGCAGGAGAGAGCAACAAGGAAATTGTTTTTTTGCTTTATTATGCAATAGGTCTGGTTTATTGACAAGACTGTTGTTGCACATACTGACTCAGACGGAATCTTCTGAAGATTCTGTTCTTTGCTGTTACAAAACAACATCTTGGCATTTCTTCATCCTTTGTTCATAGTGGACTGGATTTTCCCCAGTGTTTTCTATCGCTGGTATTTACTCTGTAGGTACCTCCATTAATGAGTATGGTGCTAGTCATAATAAATTTTGAGATGTCAGTAAAGATGATAGGATCAAATTTCTAGCAGTAATTCCCATTGATGTAGATTTGGCTTTCAAAAAATTATTGGGACAGTCTGTCCAAATGTAAGCAAGAATGGGCAAGCCTTGTCTTAATTTCTGGCAATTCTAATTCTGCTGTTTCTGAGCTTACATTTCTTAACCAAAACAGTCTAACTATATTTTCATTACCTTTTTTCCCTCCTTCTCATCTTTCCCTCATTCATTTTCCTCTTTCTTTTGCTGCATAGACAAAAGAATTGGAAAGGAAACTGAATAATGCCAAAGGGCTGATGCCATGTTATCGCTCTATAAAATCTGGGAGAACCATTATTAAACATTTTGCATTTCACTTGAAACTTACAAGCAAAATAGAAGGAAAATAATTATTTTCTTAATGTGGAATTATATATGAAATAAAACATATGGACCTGTCTCTGAGTTAATCTGCATGAGACATAAACTAATTTAAATTCATGAAACACAAATGCAGCTTTCATTTTCCTTCAGACAAAACAACCTCCACAGCAATCGTATGGACAGTAAGAGATTTCTTGGGTTGTTCATTTTCCCATCATCCGGTTGAGGTGACTGAGGCCAAGTGCAGCACTGAATCAAAACAGTCAGTCTAACTGTGTTCAGCTTGGGGCAGTGGTATTTGATTACAGACATTTCAAAATGTACAAGAGTGTGACTTGTTTCACAGCTGCACAGGCTTCTTTGGGTCAGCTATTATGAATCCTCTGAGATTTGCTTAACTTGACCCATGAGCAGATGGTGTTCAGTGTTCCAGAGAAAATCCCTATTTCCTTTTGAGGAAAAGTGATTAAACTAAAGCAAAAGTAACATCATGTTGGAATTCTTTAGATGCAGATACAGAGAAAGCACTCACCTTTTCATTTTCTATTTCAAAATGATTCCTTAGGTGTATACTATCTTTCTCAATCAATTGTTTTGCTGAAATTATAGGGTGGGGTTTTTTTTCCTCTGATTTGAGTTCTTACACACTCTCTCTTAGGTAAATAGGGCAAATTGAACCAGAAATTTTCAACATTTTCATACCAAAATCTGTATGGTTCTTACCATGGATCAAGATGGATAACATCGGAAACAGCTGGTAGAACATCATGGCCATGTGTTTATGAAGAACTTGCACATCATTGAGAGAATAAGATTTTTTTATGAAGGTACACAGAAATGGACTTGTAGCTCCAGCTGGACAGGTGATCTGGGCCAGAGGCTGTGTTTGCACAGGGGGTGTTTCACAACTCTGCTCCCCCATGAAGCACACACAGCTGCAAGAAGCAGCTTAGCTCCAAGTCTGTTCCTGCAGCACACCAATGTGGGTAACAAAGCACAGCCTAGGAAAACCCCCTTCACAAACAGCTGGTGGGGCCAGGAGCACTCAAACTGCAACAAGTGGGGTGCAGGCTCTGCACGCTGCAGGCTCACGGATTTAGGTGTTTGCGGCTGGGTATGAGGAAGCAAACTGGTACTTCCTCCAGGGCAGGAACACCGCAAGTTTCTGCCTCGCGCTGTGCCCTGAACATGCTGTACTGAGAGATGTGTCTGTTTGCAAAGCAAGGGGAAAAAAGGCACTATGAAAACCCTAAACATGCATAACTCTGCACATTGCAAAAACATCTGATAACATCCGGCAATGGAGGTTCTGTGGCTGCATTGTTTGATGGTAAGAATTGAGACGAGGTTTTAAAAAACCCTTACTAATATCAGGAAGGGGGGCCTTATCAGCAAGAACATTTATTTGTATTAGTGTTCTTTGCTTATCAGTAACAGCACCAACATGAGCTTATGGTAGAAGTTCAGTGAACACTGTATTGTTTAGGTGAAAAAAAACTCTGTGAAATCTTTTAAAATGCTGGTACATTTTGTTCAATTTCTAATTTATTTTACTTGACATTTTCTCGGCTTTCCTAAGTGTCTTGTCTGGCTGGTAGAAAACCTACTTATTTTTAGCAAATTCACTGTGTAAATTACAAAAGAGATTTTTTTTTTTTTTCATGGCTAGAAGCAACAGGAACTGACATTTAAATAGATTCAGATACATATAATGAAGAGAGAAGTGTAGTATTTGCTACTGTTCTGTCTGTCACCTTAAATTTCAGAGTTGCTTTACACACAATAGATCATTCTTGAGGACTAGAACCCACTAATATTAGAAAACGTTTTTCTTCATAAAATGTAGCTCCACCAGAGTACCAAGTTTTTTTAAAACCTCCGTAATCATCGTGCACCTACTAATTCCAGTGCAGTCAGATTTTAGAATCCAATTCCTTATGTTTTGGACCCAGTTCTCACAGCTGCCTACAATTTTATGGAAAGAGATCAGGAAATTATTTCTCAGAAGAGCATATACATATATAAATAGCATTTAAAAATCATAAATGGTCTCATTAGAAATTTCCAGCGTGTAATAAATACATTTCTAAGATTTTTCCAATTAAAGTGAAATTTGAACTGTTTTATAACACTGTACTGTAACTCAATTTAGGAAAATCAGACTTCAGTTTAAAATTTGAAGCAGTCCGTATGATTTGACAAACATGGGTTAAGCGTGCTGCTTGTAAGTAATTTAAAAAATAAAAGGAAGTGTCAGGGATTTAAAAAAAAAAAGTAAGATAGCCTGTGGCAACCATATCCTGCCAAGGCAATGTCAGTGAGATGTCAGCTGTGTTATGCCTCTTTGAAAGCTCCCACGTCACTGTTTGATGCAGTTATAAACCAGTGTTGCTTTCACCTCCCTATCAGACCATTTTTTGGGTTTACCTCATGCAAATATAAATCGGAAAAGCTCCCTCCTGTTATTATTAGCTACTGTCTTGTTGCTGCGTATACAAAACCAAAATCTATTTCCTGACAGTAACCTCTCGCTAAAAGAAACCCTTGCATATTGGAAAGTAATCAAAATATAAGCCCAGACCACATTTCAGTCAGCCTCCATTGCTTGAACGTCTCTAGCCTGCCAAGTGTAATTTAGAGTATTGTGATGCAGCTGTAGTTTTTGCTGACCAATGCAAAATCATTCTTCTCTCCTCAGTCCTGTAGAAAAATCATCCTAGTTGGAGGTTCTACCTCAGTATAGTCATACTGAAGCACTGAGTCATGAAAGAGGGCATATTGTGTCTTCCTGAGTCACAGTACTGCTGTGCTTGCTTTACAGTGTTCAGTTTATTCAACACTTCTTTTTTCTAAAACTTGCCGAGGTTATTCATGATATAATAACTTAGGTTGTTATGAGTAATGAGATGTGAGAAATGCAGAATGCATCTGACCATTAATGCTCAGCTTCAGTACAGCTGCCATGGCCTTTTAGCTGCATTTTGATCCGGGTATCCATAGCCTGCCTTTTAATGCACGTCATTATGTAACTGCAGTACATTATATTATTATGACTTTTTTTTTTCTATAGTGGCTGGAGTTTTCGGTCTGGGGATGAGCAAGATCTTAGGAGGGGACACGGCCAGGACAGCTGACTCAAGTTGACCCAAGGGATATTCCATAATATATCCTGGCTGCTCAGATATAAAACCTAAGAGAAAGGAGGAGGAAGGGGACATACTTGTTGTTAGGGTGTTTGTCTTATGGAGCAAATGCTATACATCCTCAAGTCCTGCTTCCTGGGAAGTGACTGGACATCACCTGCTGATGGGAAGTAGACCACAAGTCTTTTCTTTTCCTTTTTCTTCCACATGCAGCCTTGTCCTTTCCTTTATTAAACTCTGTTTATCTGACCCATGAGGTCTTTTTCATCTTATTTGCTGCCCCACCCCTCCTCTCTGTCTTGCTGAGGAGGGGAGTGATAGACCAGCTTGGAGAGCACCTAGCATCCAGCCAAAGGGAATCCACCAGGAAGTTCTAAGGCCTAGAGTAGGGTTTCAGTAGTGTTGACAGGCTGTAGAGGATAGAAGGAGTCAAATCTTACTTAGAATCATCTGTAATGACCTCTTACAACCTCTGCCTTTGCATTGTTTTAAAAGTACTGAATTGGAGTGGTGCAAAACAGAGTTAGGCATTTTGGATGGAAAGAGGGTCCATGCTTGATCGTAGATCCTTAGATCTATTCTAGTGGGTGTCCCCTACCAAGTCAGATTCTTGTTTTTCTTTTTAACTTCCCTGAGTAGACGTATTGTGCCAACATTGGACCAACATTTGGTTGCAAACTGTTGTTTTAAGCTATACTTTTATGCAAATGCATCCATAGAAACAGAGATACCTCACTGTCTAAACACTGTCCTGGCAGCTATAATCCCTTTATTGTACTTTTTGACTTTACACTAACATTCTCAAAAGCCTTTTAAAAATTATTTTGCATCACTAGGTTTTCTTTCTGTGATGCAAATTGGAAATTTTAACCTCTTTAGCCTATGCTTAATGTATAATAAGTATAAATAACAGAATGATTACTCAATTCTACCATATGCATGATGTTATTACTCAGAGCACATCTGAAAAAAAAAAAGACTGCTTTCTGAAGGCTAGAGAGAAAAAATGTAATGCTTTGGATGCCTCCATGGCTACTGTATTCAAGTACAATTTGCCCTTTTCAGAAGAAACTAAAAAAAGCAAATCTTTGCAGATGCATTGTTTTAGAATTCTTGTGTTTGTGTCTTATGCCAATCTTCAGACAGACATCGTCTAACCAGTAGCAGGATTCAAGACATATTAGCAGTGAAAATAAAGGTTTTGGTAAATGTTCTCTTGGGTACCGGTTAAAGTAAATACATTAGACTGGAGCTTTACATGTGGTTTTCATCCTTGGACACTGGAAGGATTACTCTTCTGCTATGTAGTTTGGATTGTGCAATGTTTTAGTTGATAATGGCTATAAATAGCAAAAAGGGTGTTGAAAAAGTCATGCTAGACATGTTCTCTGTATATGTGCAGGTGCACAGCTTGTCCATCCTATGCATGTGCATAGCTTGCAGTTATTGGTAATGAAGAGAAGGAAAGGGAAGAGTGAAGGGAGGAAGGAAGGGGAGAAAGGAAAGGAGAAAATAAAAGGAGTAAAATTGAGAAAACATCTATAGCGGAAAAGAAGAAAGCTCAGCTGATCTTCATTCTAGGCTTGACTCTCTATTGCCTAGGAAATGTTTAACAAATATTCACCAGAAAAGAAAGCTTAGAGCTGAACCTCAGAGGTTTCATTGGAAAGAATGCTTCAAGTAAAGAAACAAGAGCTGTCTAACATCTTTCATTGTAAGGTATGTGCTTTAAGTATTTTTTGTGGATCTTTTTTTTTCATCAAGCATTGAAAGTACCTTTCTGATTTTTGTTTGGTTGCTCTTCTAAGGTGCCCAATCCTGATCCTTTTCATTCTGCTACATACAGCTAATCCCCCCTGTAACTACTCTGATAGCCATCTGCCAGTATTGATACAGTTTAAGCTCCTCAGCTTGTGTTTTCCAACAAGCAAAAGATATTACGACATGGAGTATTCTAATTCTGCTTTTTGCCTACTTACACATTGCCAGTTGCTTGCCTACTTGTAGTTTTCCAATACTTTTCCCTTCCCATTAGGAAAAACCCCACAAACCAAACAAACCAAAACATATCAGATTTTTTTTTTCCCATGTGTTCAGAGCAGAACAAATATATAAGACCTCTGGTGGCCTTCATAGCTCTGGTGTGAACTTTTTTCATTGATTTTGTGTTTTTGAAATGTGCCAAAACCAGACTGTCCTGGTTTTGACTTGTGCAGATGAATTTTCTTCATAGTAGCTGGTACACAGCACTGTGTGTTTTGTATTCAGGATGAAAATATTGTTGTTAACACACTGATGATTTGGCTATTGCTACATAGTCCTCACCCTAGGTCCAGGACTTTTCAGTGTCTCATTCAATGCCAGTGAGGAGCTGCACAAAAAGCTGGGAGAGAGCATGGCCAGGACAGGTGACACAAACTGGCCAAAGGGGCGTTCCACTCTACAGAACATCATGTCCCGTATATAAACAGGGAGAGTCACCTGGAAGGGGACAGATACTTGTTCAGGAATGGACTGGGAATCGGTCAGTGGGTGATATGCAGTTGTATAGTGTATCACTTGTTTCTTCCAGGTCCTGTTACTCTCTCTCATTCTTCTTCTTCTTATTGTTATTATTATTATCTTTATCTTTATTATCATCGTCATCGTCATCATATTCAGTATTACTATATTATTTTATTTCCATTATTAAATAGTTCCTAACTCAACCCGCAAGGTTTACATTGTCTTTCCAATTCTCTCCACTGAGAGGGCAAGTGGGGGGAGTGAGCAACTGGTACTTACCTGCTATCTAGGATTAAACCACAACATAGGCACAGCATGACACTGTGAGGTATTTGTAAGGCTGATTAGAGCAGAAGGTTTACCTCATGTGTGTTGCAGAATAGACAATTCTTTGTACATCCAAGTAAGACATTTACTTCTTTGGAGCAGTGTAAAATTACAGCTCCTGTTGTTCTTAATGTGGTCCATAGTGAATTCCAGATTCTATTCTGCAGAAATAAAACTAGCTAGTGAGTGCAGTATGTATGCAGTGTGTTTTGCATTGCTTTCCTTGTATTGCATCCTGCTTTGTAATTAAATAGTGTAAGAGTCTTGAGTACATTTATAAACCAAACCTGTAAACTCATGAAATAATGAAATCAAGTTTGCCTAATGTAGTCTGTTGTCCAAAAAAATCTTGATCTTTGTTGTTTAATTCTTCATGAGCTGAACGTTTTAGCATGTCTCCTTTTTTTTTTTTTGGTTTCTGACTTTGGTGCAATATTAGTATATATCTAGTAACCTCAAATTCCGCACTATATTCCAAGACATAGTGAAAAAGACTGTCAACAGACTAAGTTCTCAGGTTTTCAGAATTCTTAGATGAAATGTTTTAAGGAATTATTATTTTAAAGTGCCTTTCAAATATTTTTCATCATCTGCCTTGCTTACTAATATACTGGAATATATTATTTTTGTTATTTCATATAATAAAAGCCTGCAATAAAGGAGTTTCCAATCAAATTTACCACAGCACAAACCTAGGGGGAAAAAGTGCATTAAAATCAGTTAAAATTCATAATGTTATTGACATCTGATATCTCTTCTGAAGAAATAGTAGAGTTTTTAGTGAGAACGTGTGGAAAGAATTGTATCATGCGAAGAATAATTAGCCTTGCAGAAAGAGGATGAGGAATGAGTGGCTCTTTACCAGTTCTCCACGGAAAGATCTCATGTGTATTGTGGATGATAAACTGAGAATGAGTCAACAATTTTGTGCTATGGCAATAAAGGCAGACACGATTAGGACCTATATATTAAGCAATTTAATCTTAAGAACACATAAAGTCCTTCTGCTCTAGCCATGTACTGAGAAGAAATGCTGTCAAACATGCTGTAATCCATAACTTAATAAATACATTAGTTAAGTGGTGTGATCAAGGATACTGGCAAAAGTCTTAATTATGAAATATTTCCAGAAAGACTGAAAGGTCTCGGACTGTTCGTTTGAAAGAATACTATACAGGAAAATAGTAATAATTTACAAGTATATAAAGAAATGTTGTAGCAGACAAGGAAAAGATCAGTTTATGGCTCAGGTAAGACATTACCTGTGTATACTGTGTAAATAGAGAGCTGAGTTTAACATTAACAGTCTCTCTCAGTAAGTTCTGTGGAGCACTGAAACAGATTTATTGGAGAGGATTTTTGTTCTTTATCACTAGACAGAGATTATGAACTAGTGATGTAGAGAATTCCATTTAGTAAAAGGCTCGCAAGGACAGCATGTCATTTCTGATGGCACTTCAAAAATATTTTCAAATAGTTTCAAATTCTCACTTGTTTTAAAATATTCCATAGCTGTATCACAGGCCCGTGCTTGCTACAATGAAAGAAAACAAGGTGGCATTGTTACACATGAAGTTCCTATTTGTGTAGTAAAGCTCATAAAAACCTCCAGACAAATGGTAGATCACCTTCCATCATCCAAGGTAGCCATCAAATTGGGCCACACTCTTTAATTCAGTCTCACTCAGTTTGAAAAAGTGTGAAGTCTGTTTCCGGGGTGTTGTGTGAACTCTTGTTAATGTGTGTAGAAGACTGTGTGAAATTGACTGAAGACTACAAATCTAAACCCCTGTGCCTTTGGCTGTGTGAATTTTTTATAATCTTGTAGAAATCTCTAGAATCTTGCCTACTGTAGAAACAGAAATTTCTCTAATATGGCTTGAATTTAATCAAGCGCTATTGACTATCTCAAATGTTACCCATGATAAGCTTAGCATACCCTTTCCATATGGTTTTGTCCACATAACTTCATAGAAGCATAAGCTTTTTTCTTTAAAAAAAAACAACAACAACAACAAAACACCCACAAAATAAACAAATGAAAACCCTAACCAAACAAAAAACCCCAAAACAAAACAAAACACCAAAAAAAACCACCAACACTCCCCGCATTAAAAAAAAAAAAAAAAAAATCACACCAAAAAACCCAAATCCAAGATCCACAAAAAAAGACACATACAACAAAAATGTCCACATGTTTCTTTCCCTGTCAGGGGAGTGGAAAAATAAAAGAGAGAATTAGGATAGTTATTAAGAAGAAATTATTTCCTCTGAGAATGTTAAGGGGCTGGAACAGGTTGCCCGGAGAAGTTGTGGATGCCCCATCCCTGGAAATGTTCAAGACCAGGTTGGATGGGGCTTGGAGCAACCAGATCTAATGGAATGTGTCCCTGCCCATGGCAGCACAGTTGGAACAAGCTGAACTTTAAGATCCCTTCCAACGCAAACCATTCTAGGATTCTAGTGAATCTATTGTGATATTGTTGTTTAATGTATTTGTGGAAAAGGATAACTATTACAACACAAAAGAAAGAAGAGCAGAAGTGCATAATCTGATCAGGTTGATTCATCAGGTTAAGGAGGCTTTGACACTGCAAGAGCCAATATGTTTATCTCCTTGGACGGTTTGTCCACCACTAACTTGGTCTCAAGCTGTTGTTGAACCCATTGTTTTCCTGAGTGCCATTTTAAAGTAAATGAATATTATTCTTGTTTGGCCTTAAAATGCTTTGCTGTAAAGCTCGGTGTTTTGAGCTCTAAAAGCTTAGAATACCAGATATTTGATAGGTAAGGCCACTTGCAATTTTTTGTCAAATTTAACCTTTTATAGTTTCAAGACACAGTTAAAAGAGGTTGTCCTTGGAATTCAAGACCATGAAACTGTGTTTACCACATTGAGCTATTTTAAATCTTTGTTGCTCAGAAGGGGATAAAGAATGTCAGTCCTTCCATTTTTTACCAATTGTTATTTCTTTAGCAATGTTGCTTGTTATTTATTTTTGTTTTCCTTTTTTAATATTAATTATGTAATTGTGCTAACAGTAGTTCCAGTGTACATCTTGTCAGCTGCTTCTTTTGTTTTCTTTAAATGTATTAGGGGAAAAAAAGAAAAATTTAAAAATGGGCCTTCCTTATCATATGTAGCTGAAATACCTCTCCAGATTTTAGGAAGTGTGACGTTTTAAGAGATCACAGAAGACTTTACAAAAACAATTAAAGTGTCAGATAAACATGCTTCACCCCCTTGAGAAGAATCTGCTTTTATAGATTTGAGGGGGGAAAAACAAAAATCAAGGTAAAGTACTGCTTCTGGCTGGCCAATAAGTGAGGTAATTTTTATCAATGTATAGATTTAAATGTATATGATTTTCTGAAGTTACATCTTTTGCAAGGGGAAAGATGTCTCTTAATTTTCCCTAATCTTTCTGTGTTTGTTGTATTTGAAAGTGTCAATTTAAATTAAATGAACTTCTGCAGTAGTCATCAATAAGAAAACTATTTTATATATTAAAGCTATTTCTCATCATTCTACGTCTGGAAAAAACAATATGTAAATTAAATATCTTATTGATTCATATTGAAGGAAAAATAGGTGATTAGTGTCACTATTATGTTTTTTCCCAGTTGTAAAATGATTAACAAATCATTACATACTAGTATGGAATTACACCTTGGAGGACAATTGTACTAAAGACAATTATTTCTAAATTTATTTTTAGCCTCTTTCATAGAACAGACCTTTCACAGATACTGACATACACAGGGCTTTTGAAAATGTCCTTTATGTTCTGTTCTGTTCTGTTCTGTTAGACACATTTGAGATGGAAGTAAAGTACTGTTTATGAGCAAAGTGACACCATGCATGAAATAGGAGACTGGGAGAATACAAGGGGAAGTCTTGAAGATGATGACATTATATGGGTTTAGATAGGAGTAGTGCAAGAGAAACAACTAACGAGAATATCTTACTGTCAAGGTATTATGATCTGATTATAAGAGATGCTTCTGCCCAAATTAAGGTGTAAATGAGACCATATACTGAAGTCAGTAGTACGGATTTAATTTAACAGTAACTGTGAGGTAGAGAGATAGAAAGAAATAGGAAGGTGGGGGGGATGGGGATAGGGAGGGAAGAAAGAGAGTGAGAGATTAAGCAGAAGATAAAAAGATATCATATCCACCACATGGATTCCTGAAGCATCCTGCTGGTCCTTCTACAGCCTGGTCTTCAGCAGTGGGGGTCTCCCTGCTGCTCACCTGGAGGTACCACTTTTATACAGTCCGAGTCCGGGATATCTGTGAGGCACAGACGCCATTTCCACAACTTTGGCTGACATGTGCATCCTTTCTCACAGGTTTCACTGTGTGTATTTTTTGTCCAGATATGTCTTAAGTTTCCACAGTCTGCGCAGCGGAATCTTGTCTGGTGTGCTAATTCCAAATCTTCATCTTCGTTCGGCCTGGAGTTAATGTCTTCCTGTTTTGCCATCTGTGCTTATCTCAAATTCCATTGTGGTGGCTTATCTTATGGGGACAGTGTCTTGAGATAGGTGACTGCATTCTTTAAGCCCTCATACCACCCCATGGCTCAAACCCTGTCTTCCAGGGACTTTTCCTCAGTTCATGGGTTATCCACGGGGGTGATGCATGCATAGAAAAGACAAAGGAGAAAAGACAGAAACAACAGAAGCAATAATGCCAGTAATCATACAACAGCTATCCCAATAATTAAATATACAAATCCAATTGCGATCATCAACCCAGTTCTCAGTAGAAGCAGCTCCCAATTTGTGAGTCTCAAACATTAGAATATGGACTTTAGCCAGGTATTGGGGCTAATTTCCTGAAGCCAGTCTTAGGGTTGGAGTGATTGGAAAAGTTCTGATGTCTGATTAGCCATTTCTTTCACTTTGGCTTAGGCTTTTTCAATTGATGACATTGCATTGTGAATGGTAATAGTGCATTCAGCTTCAGTAAGATTTAGCGTTCCATATACCCCTTGTTCCTTTAATAGTAACAAATCTAATGCCAACTGACACTTGTTGGAACTGCACATTAAGATCTCTGATTTGTATCTGGTCCATTACTGAAGGCATGTACCTGCCACATAATATTTCCTAGGGCCCACTGGTGCAGTGTAAAAATTACCTTAAACCTAAAACCTGTCTTTTGCCCCACCAAATCTGGGGCACATACGTTACTGATCCATTTTCAGCTTTGTTCAGGAGAACTAAGTTCCTGTCATGTCCTTTCTGCTGATGAATAGTGAAAGACACAATTTGGGCAAATGGATGGGACCACTATCCTATCTTAGACCAGCATGCAGAGTTAGGCTCAGTCACTTTTCATCAGAACATTCCCAAACTAATCCGAGTGATGCACTGTAGTGGCTTGTCTTGCAAGCTCAGGTGTCTATCAAGTACATTTGGGGCTTGAAATTAGCCATAAAATTGCACAGCAAGTGTTGATTTTTAAATTCCATACAGGGGTATCCCAAACAAATACACGTGTCACATATTGCGACATGTATTTTCTCAGTCAGCCAAGACTCAAGAGGATGACCAGGTCTCGCAGTACAATTGATTACCTTTGCACACTGGAACAAGTGAGAATGGGTTTGTTGAGGATGTGTGTTCACGTACTTTAAAGGCTTTAAAATAGGGTTCTTTCTCAACTACATCAACATATGGTTGATGAATTTTGTAGATAATGACAGAATTACAGAATATTCTGCCTTGGAAGGGACCCACATTCTTGTCCCACTGGGTAATTCCACACACCATGAGAAATTAAGTTTTAGCACACAAAGTTCTCATACAAAATTAAAAAAGTTCTCATATAAAAAAGGTTCTTATATTAAAAGGTTTTCAGACAAACGCATCTTTACATCGAGCCTATACTCAGTTCTCCAGAGGATAGATTAAAGCTCTGTTGTGATTTAATTTTGACACAAAACAAAAGCTGTGGCTACTGTTGGTGGGGTCACAAGTGAAATTAATTCCCTTTCAAATTTAGTTGGATTTTTCTCCTTTTTATTTCTTTTATTATTTTTTTTTTTATTATTTTATTTTCAGTGGGCAAATTGCTCTCATTACATTCCTTTGCAATTACTGCTACAGGAAATTGCACCCACGAGTTGGAAGCATGTGTTGTACACAGTGTAGTATAGTGACTGTATTGATTGAAGTAGATAAAAGAAGTGAGGTGAGGTTAAAATATTCTCTTAGGACACATGCTGGGAAACTTAATAGTAGGTCTGACATATTAAAATGAGAATACAAGTGTTTCCAAAAACAGTTACAGGTCTTGAGAGCTGGTAGAAAGGCTTTTCTGGATTTTATCCATGACCCATTTTTAGTCCATGGCTGCCCATCATTCTGCTTTAGGAAGGGGGGCTCAGTCATTTCCCATGTAATATTTCTTTTGTTTTGTTAAGATCATTCAGGTTACTTATTAATATTTCTGATGTTTCTGAAAAATTTTGCCAAGTCATGATAAAAAAAGCCTTCTGGGACAAAACTAGGAAGGTTAATACATGTTTGCATGATTCCAATATGCATAAATTCTTGTACCGACTCCCATGCTAAATTTGGTAGAATTTTCTAACTCTCAATTGGTTGAAATAAAAGAATACATCCATAAGATAAAAGTAAAAGCTTTTCCCACACCATTTATTTTTTGAGTAAAAAGACGAACTCAGCAAAAATCAAACTAACAATACGTTAAGTGGTTTGTCTTATATAATCCTACTAATATTTGGTCTCCCGAAAAGTTCCTGTCAATGAAAACACAAACAAATCACAAAAATTGATAAACTGAAAACACAAGCAGTTATGGGGGCCAGTTAAATGTTCCATCAGTTTCTGTCACCAGCTTTCTATAAAAAGGTTTTCTATAAAAAGGTTTTTCTATAAAATTTTTCTATAAAAATCTCAAGTTCCTGTTGTGATGGCTTTTCTTATAGGGACAGTGTTTTGAGACATGCAATTGCTTTCTTTAAGTCCTCACACAAAGTCAACAGAGAAATTTATAGCAATCAAAACAAAATTAGGCATCAGCAAAGTCAGTCAACACAGAACCAAAGATAGACCCTCCAGTCAGATAACACTAGTCAAGAAGGAGAAGACTTATGGCAGCTTGGGACAAAAGCTAAATTGCTGTCTTTTCAATGCTAGAAGAGACCTAAGCTGGGAGCACAAATTCTCAAAACAGTGAGGGGAAACAAATACATTTTGATAAAAGGAAATGTTACTAGGAAGTCACAGAATCTCAATAATAAAATGAGAATCTCTGAAAAAGCTAACAGTGTTTGATTTTATTTTTGTCTCTCTTGCAGAAGGCAATATTTCAATGGATAGATTTTTTTGGTTGGTTGGTTGGTTGGTTGGTTGGTTGGTTGGTTGGTTGGTTGGTTGGTTAGTTGGTTTTTTTGCTCTTACTCAAACTCAAAACAAACAAAAATCTTACAGAAATCTAGGGCCTTAAAAAAAAAAGAAAAAACGAACTTGCTGGAAGGCTATGCTGCAGGAAATAATGCTCATCTTCAGACAAATAAGGTTTGTAATGATGTAGTTTTTTCAAATTTCCACATCAGTCTTGCTAGGCCTTTTTATGTAGAGTAGTTGTGTTCTGAAACATCAACTTAGCTGATATTTTGGGGTATTTTTTTGTATTCCTGTCCGATGCTAGGAATATGCAACACATATTAGTTCCATGGAACAAATGTGTCATGGTAATGGAGTAATAGCTGTGTCCTAGTATTAAATATAACAAATAATTGCGGTTGGTCCCTGTAATGTTATCCCATATGATTTGCATCATAAAATATAGCTCTCAACATATATCATCATATTACTATATATGAATAAATCTTACAGGATGATATGGTAGTCATTGACTTGCTCACCATTGCTTCAAGAAAAAAATCCAGAGTAAGCTTGAAGATTAATATGGCTTTGTGTGTTTCTTTACATAACTTTTCAGTGTATTTTTTAGAGCAAGTGCCTAGGGGTATTAGTAAAAGCAATCCATCTCTGTGGGATTTCATTTTTATACAGCTTTTGTTAATGGAATATAAAGCAGTGTTCACAATAAAGTTTCAAGAAACTGGTAGTTTTTAAGAGTATATATTATCTTTGAAATACAAAAATGTATCAAGTTGAAGAAAACATACAGATTTCAGAACATAAATATGATTTTATAGAAGACTATTCTTGTGCTAAGATTCTTGCCTTCAGTATAATCATTAAAAGCAGCATAGGTTATGGTAATATGATTTCATTTCTTAGTGTTAATTGTGCCAACTCAAGAATGCATTTGGGGAACCAAAATAACTTTCATACCTAAGGAACAGTAAAAATTAGAAAGATGAAATGGATGGGATGGTGTGTCTGGTATCAACCATGTTGAGAGCAGGTCAAGGGAGGTGATACTTGCCCTCTGCCCAGCACTCATCAAGTCACACCTGAAGTGCTGGGTTCACTTCTGGCCTTCTCAGTACAAAAGAGACATGGAGAGACTGTACAAAGTCCAGTGAAGGCCACCAAGATGAGTAAAGGACTGAAGTGTCTCTTCTACGAGGAAAGGAACAAACACTTTGAATTGCAGTGCAGAGTTCCTGCTTTCCCTGATACTTACCTGCTCAGTTATGTTATCAGATGGTATCTAAGCTTGGTGTCTGCTGAGCCTCTGCATTCTGCAGAGAGCTATGGAAGGTTTCTAGATTGTGCTGGAAATTATTTTTGGGATTCACTGAGTATGCATGACTGCTGTTCTGAAAGAGACAACAAGGGATGCATTCTTGACTTTCGGGCAGCGTATGAAAGCCCACCTAAGCAAACCCAGAGGGTTTATCCAACCAGGTATATCAGTGAAACATGTACCTAGGCCTCTCTCAGACATAGATCAGCATCAGTGCTGAGCTTACTTAGACAAGCTGACCTGAGAAACAGAAGGGCTGGGTAAGTTACACCCTCTTAATAGGGATAGAAGTGACCACATAATCTCCAGACATACTGACTCCCATGCCGTCCCTTGGGCTGCTCTGTTGTGCGTCATCTCTAGAGTAGGTCAGTGACTGTAAAGCACATACTGGTCTCCAGGGACAGCACAGAAAACCTTGATCTCTCATACCCTTGAGAGCTCTCTTTAACTGTCATCTCCATTTTCTTCAACTCATCATCATATATGCGTAATTTGACTCTTTCAGGGATAATTCATGTTCCTGATACATCTTTAAAAATAATTATAAATTAAATAAATGAAAAGGGCAAGGAGAGACCGAACAATTGGGAGAAAAAAAGAGGGGAGGGAGTGAGCATTTGGCTTCTGTGAGCAAAAGACATGTAATTTCCATCAGCTTGAGAAAGAGTAGTTATGTTGTCTTTAAGACTCGTTCATTTATTTTAAAAATATATTTTTCAAAATTTAATTTGTAGTTTCAGGAGCTAAGTATAGAAAATCGCATAATGTCCTTTTAGAAACTGGTGACTAAGAATGATCACTTTAAATGGATATAGCAGCATGTAGTTTGTTAAAATATAATTTGTATCATTACAAGTTTAAATTTTTCCAGCATTGGTTAGGCTAAATAGAACATGCATACTGTAAGAGCAAAAGCTGTACTTAAGATATGATGGCAAGATAAGAACCAACAGAACACAAAGGAACCTATCAAGATTACTCTGGGAACAGAGTTAAAGAATTTGTGGTTTGTAAAGCACATCCTTTTTCAAAAACATTTGTTTCTGAATTCTATTTATGGCCTTTCAAGGTGTCTCTTATGTTTATCAACAGCATTTTTTTCCATTTTTTTCCATCAGGTGCTTCATTCCAAATGCCTATGCTGCTCTCTTCACCGCTGCTCTGGTGCCATTAATGTGCCTGGTGGTGGTTTTTGTGGTGTTCATCCACGCATACCAGGTGACTCCTCAATGGAAGGCATATGACGATATTTTCAGAGGAAGAACAAATGCAGCAGGTACGATTTGCTGGCTACCCCTATGCAAACAAGTTGTACTTTTGGGCGGTACGGGCTGTTCTCACCAGTTCAGAGAACCCCACCTGAAACTGTGGTTCAGTAGATACCTACGCACTTCGTTTGAGATTAAGCCTGCAAGTGTCCCTTTGAAGTCTGTGAAAGTACTTTGATGATCAAAGTTATGCAGATGCTTAACGGTCTGAGGGGGATAAAAATACGTGAAACCTAGAACAAGAAAGTAGTATCACTGGCTTTGTGACTAAGTTTAGTCTAGCTAAAGAGAACAGAGATAAAACGAAGCACTGCCCTGCTTGGAGCACTGTGTCCCCATGCCAGGTTTTGGCTGGGGGTACTGAACATCCTGTCCCAGTGAGGGCTGCGGCTTCTCAGGTGCAGTGGTTGTCCGCTTGCAGAGCATGATAACCTATGGATGCAGGCTGTACCCTGCTCAACCCCAGGTGATGGGCACAGCTTTGGTCCCTGTGTTTTGCAGTGTATTTGGTGGCTGCAGAGCCACTCGCGGGGTGCGCTGTGCACTGGACTATTTGGAGTTAATGCCTCTGTTTTGATATTTCCTATGCTACTTGCAACTGAAACGTGCTTGAAAGGAAAGATCTGCCTTGTGCAAAACAGGAAGTTTCAGTCGGCCTCCTCCGTCAGAACAATTTCAAGTACGACAGTGTTCCCAAAATAAAGCTGCAGCAGTTTAGACCAATACTGTAATAATAATGGGACGCACTGTGGGAAGCTTAGAATATTTCTCTTGTCTTCATGGTATTTTGTAAAAAGAACATGAGTTTTATAACCTAGTGCAAATCATTTTTTTGATATTTGGGTTAGAGAAATATATTCCTTTCTTGAGAAAATTATAATAAATATTTATAAATATAAATATTTATAATCTGGACATTTCTGCAAATATTTCTGTCCTTTTCAATGATACAATGTTAGCTTGGCTAAGAGCTGTATGAATTTGGATAAGGTCTGATGATATTCAAGACCTTAGCTGCACTCCTTCATTTCTCTCTGATATA